>JBBPBX010077098.1:0-16949 GCA_038048925.1 Garcialebias charrua
TACCTGCTGTAAGTCAGCTGTATCACGGAGTAAAGTCCGGTTCTGGTCCACAGTCCACTCAGCGGTTCTGGTTCTGGTCCACAGTCTCAGCGTCTAGTGTGCAGCTTGTTAGATGAAGCGGGTCCCACTGACTCAAATCTGTTGACTCTTGTCCAAATTCCAGCTTTAACTTGTTGTTAACTTGTTGACAACAACTTGTAGTTAGCTGATTTTAGCCAGAGAGGAAAACAGACGAGGCAGCTGGTCTGTTTACCTCAGGCAGCGCATGCGTAGTAGTGAAGGTTCCAAAAATCACAGCGCCATCTAAAGGCCCAGCATGGTAACTACAGTGAAATCATGAGGACGGGGGGTTGGAGGGGGAGAGAGTCGTATCCACAGAATTCGACAGTGTCAACGCAAAACTTTTCACCTAATTAACATACCCAAAACATCAGTTTCCCCCACACAGTGTCCGTGTAAACAGGGCCTTATATAGCACAGTTAAAACAGATAAACTGTTATCAAGGTGCTTCACACACACAACACAAAAGAGGTTTAAAAATGTACAGAACAGTATCACACACCAATGGTAAAAATTATGATATTAACAGCGGTAAAAGTATAATAAAAATGTATAAGAGCAATATTAAAATGAAAACACAGTAAAAAAAATATATACACTACGTCAGCTCACACAGTTTGAAATAATAGAGAAAAGATGATTTTTTTAGCAGGGATTTGAACATGTGAAGGGAGGAGGCCTGTCTAATGTTGGGGGGCAGGTTGTTACAGAGTTTCCACAGTGAGAGGGTGATATTTATAAGACTGAGCTGAATACAGCACCTCAGACTGAGGAAGTCTTTCTGATGAAAGATGAAACGTTTCTACAATTGTTTTGTTTTGTTTTTTGAATGTCCAGAGGCCCAGACATAGTTTTTTTTTTAGATTTTTACCTGGATTATTGAGCATGCATCAGGGTCATCAGCACAGACTCCTTAGCTCCTTAGCTGCATGTGGATTTCCTTGAAGAGGAAGAACAGCTGCTAACTTCTGGAAATAACACACAAAGAGGTAAAAAAAAGTTAATAAGATTATAATTTTAAATTAAAAAGGTAATAGTACAGTAATAGTAAAAGAACAATACCTCTTTTTGAGCAGTTGAGGTGGTTGAATCTCTCATCATCTCTCATCATCAGGGCTCCAGGACATGCTGACACTATCAGTCTGAGTTTTTTCATAAAGTGCTGAAGTGTTGACGTGATGGAAGACGTCTTAGCAGCGTTCAGTAAAGCCTGCACATCAACAACATTTCAGACATGATTCAGAGATAATTAAAAACCCCTACAATTTGTGTTATTGATCTGGAATGATTTGAATTACCTGAGAAAAGTTGCAGCTGCTGATCGGTGTTTACAAGCTGTTTTCTTCGTTCACGTTCGGATGATGTGGTTAGTCCGTTCAAGTGACGTGTGTTGCTGCTGCAGGTCTTGTGAAACAGAGTGCACAGCTTTTGAATTTGCGCTGGTCTTTTAACAACAGGAGACCGCAACAACATGCTAATGCTAAGTGCTAACGCGTGCTGCAACTTCATGCCGTGCTGAAACTAGGTCGCATAGAGCAGACGTCACGTCACTCCTTGATGAGTCCTGTCTCACTCGTCCTCCTCTCAGGCTGCAGGTAGGAGGAACTTTCAGCTCCGTGTGAGCACCTCACAGTCCAGTTTCTGTCAGGCACGCTGGTGTCAGGTTTCACAACCGCAATAGCTTGATGCGAGTAAAGGGAAGGGGCTGGTCGGAAGAGTGCTGAGAGATTTCATTGGATTAGCTCGATGTCGTTCAAGAAAATCAACCAATCGGCCGTCGCGATTGACAAAAAAATAGCTATAATTTATTTTTTTGGTTCATGAGTGACAGCGGCCCATAAATCGCATAAATCACCGACGGCCCACCGGGAATTTGCCCGGTACGCCCGAATGGCCAGTCCAGCCCTGGACACAGAGGTCACCACGCATGCGCATTCAACCGCTCTAAAAACAAAAAAAGTTGACCTGTAATAACCTCCAGTTTATATCTAAACTCAAGAAAGTGTGGGAAATGAGTTGGGGAGCTGGACCAAGTAAGAAGCAAAAAAAAATCTACCATTTCCATACGGAATGGGGGGGAAGACTTTTTTTTTCACAATGTCATATTCTAAGTATGTTTCACCGGAGCGGTATATTCATAAATACTACGGCTCTGACTTCCTTCTGAAAAGTGATCTGAGAAAGAAAATGGTGAAGGAACTAAAATCCCAGTTATCTGGACAGCAGTCATTTTTCTTACAGCATCAGTCCACGTGAGCCACTTTAATAACTGTTAAGCACAAGAAGTCTTTCCAAGACGGAGAGATGTGAAAGAGTTATCAGTTGTTCAGAGAATTTAAAAACTAACCAGAAATATTGTTTTCCATCAAGTTTCTCCAGGTATCAAGAAATACGGTGGCAGTTCAAACTGCTGTCAGGGCTGAATTTTCATTTTGGTCTCAAGTTCTCAGGTTATTTTTCAAACATGAAGTTCTTCTTGTTGTTTTCTGTTTCTTTGTGTAAAAAACAGAAGTTGCTGTGGTTTGGTTATTATTTTGTACACGGACAGTAAAAATAGATTGTCACTTATTTTAAACAAACTTTTGGGGTTTATCATTTATGCTGCGTCCACAGCGAGCTGGGACTTATTAATTCATTCAACCTTTATTTATCCAGGTTAGTCTCATTGAGTCAATCAATCAATCAATCAATCAATCAATCAATCAATCAATCAATCAATCAAGCAATTTATTTATTTCAAAATTTAAAAAACACAAGAATACTGTTTCGATCTCGGATACAAGCGGCTGAAATGAGTTTTCTCCGCAGGGTGTCTGGACTCTCCCTTAGAGATAGGGTGAGAAGCTCAGTCATCCGGGAGGGACTCGGAGTAGAGCCGCTGCTTCTCCACATCGAGAGGAGCCAGTTGAGGTGGCTCGGGCATCTGGTTAGGATGCCTCCTGGACGCCTCCCTGGTGAGGTGTTCCGGGCATGTCCCACCGGGAGGAGACCCAGAGGAAGACCCAGGACACGCTGGAGGGACTATGTTTCTCGGCTGGCCTGGGAACGCCTTGGGATTCCCCCAGAGGAGCTGCTCCAAGTGGCTGGGGAGAGGGAAGTCTGGGCCTCCCTACTTAGGCTGCTACCCCCGCGACCCGACCCCGGATAAGCGGAAGAAGATGGATGGATGGATGGATGGAAGAATACTGTTTACAAAAAACACAATATAAAATCAAAAATACATGAAATGAAAGGAGGCAGAAGAAGAAAAAAATCTTGTCATATCTGCCCCTTCTTCAACGAAATTAATTCATACAATCAATTCAAACAGCAATCACAAAAAAATAAGATTATAAATGATTTCTCACATAATACCATATATAGTAATTTGTATAAGATCTAATTTATGAATATTTGTTCAAAATTTTTATTTTAAAGGGGACCTCAGATGCATTTTTTAAAATTTTATGTTATTTCTTTGTGCTATCTAGACCCTATTCCTTCAATTTAATGCACAAAATAATTCTTAGATAATCAATTATACCCTTTTTAATTCTGCAATTTTTAACTTTCGTTTTGAACGAACGGTTTCTGATAGAAGTTCTGAAGTCCACGCCCTTCAACGATCTGTTAACGCCCTCTGTAACAGCCAGTATCTGTAATGTGTTGTTGTTTTAAAATTAGCTCTTTTTTTATTACTCATTTGACTTACTGTTAGTGCTAGCTTAAGATAACTTACCGAAACCCGTCTGAGCGCGCCGCAATTTGCTGCTCCTTTTAGCATGAGACCTGCCGAATCCGAAGCTAATGTTAGCTTGTTCCTCTTCCGGTGTTCGCCAGCTCCGCTCGTTGCACGCGGAGATTTTGGGAGTTATCGCTGTTCCAGTCAAGACAACACAAAGTTCACCAAGTGTCTCCCGTAAATTAATCCGTAAGGAGAAGGTCCTCGCTGCTGCGAGGCTGCTGCAAGGCTGCAACGAGGCTGTACAGTTGAAGCTCCGCTCCATCCGCCAGAAGCAGTGTCCCGTTGCCGCCGGTCCCTATGCCGGGAGTCCGCTCGTTTAATTTTTGCCGGCTGCGCGTTGGTAGCGATCGCAAATACACTAAAAATTGAACTAAAACATAAAAATAACAATTATACTTTATTTATAAAGCCATTTAAAAAACCACAGCTGCAACAAAGTGCTGTACACATGAAATTAAGAACATATAAACAAAAGATGAGATGAAATCATGAAAAACAACAGTCATGTGTTTAATACAGAAGTGGGTTGAGCCTAACCAGGGGTTGCTAGGTGAGGGGCTGGACTCAGGTTGGGGTGGGTTGTCCTCGCGCCTGTGACGTCACAAGCGCGATTGACTTCCAGTTTATTTCAAAAACGAACCGTTTTTATCACAGATAAATAAATCTACTTAGAGTAAATAAACCACTGGGTGCATTTTTTTGGCACAAGGACTGTTTTTTTATGAAGTAAATACCCAAAGTTGAGTAAAAAAAACATTAAAAAGTGAATTTTGCATCTGTGGTCCCCTTTAATCATTTTCTTAAATATAGGTATTGATTTTGCAATTTTAATATCAGGTTCCAAACCATTCCACAGTCTTATTCCTTGTACTAAAGTAGACCTACTCTTTAAACTGGAGTCACGAGGACTCATTCACAAGAGAGACCAGTTCTAGACAGACAACAAATGAAGTGCAGACAACAATAAACTACAGTAAAATGCAATTACAATAAAAGTGTTATAAAACAATAAATCAAGATGCCATATAAACTGAAGAGTTGAAGCTCTTGACCTTGACCTCTAAGTGGCTTCAAACATCTGCTAAGTTTCTGGCAAATCCAATGCAGACATGTTCCTGTTTTTAGTTTTCTACTTCGCCTTACAAAGCTGTTAATTTTTTATTTTATTTTTTGCTACTTTTTCTTTTGGTTGGTTGTTTTAATTTGTTAAAAAAAATTGTTAGCAGGCAGACAAAACATCTGGATAGATCTTGGCAAAACTCGCTCACTGCAATAAAGAAAAATAAATAATTTTGTGAACTTTTCTAAACAGACAATTTTTAACATGAGAGCAGTTGATTAGAAACTTGCATGGTAGACAAATATTTATTGAAACAATTCAATAGGATTAAAATAAATGTTAAGGTGATTAGTGTTGAAGGAGCATTACCTGACTGCATTAACGATGAAACAGCAGACAAGTTTTGGGTTATCCAGTTTAAGCAACTCTCCAGTGTGGGGACAAAGCTTTTTCTGCTGCATGAGCATGAATGACAGCAACAGCTTCTTCCTTCAGGTAACACAAGTATGAGGGACTGACACTGCTCTGTCCACGGCCCGTTGGTCCTGCTCACTGAGCGGAGAGTCCAAGTCGTTCAACAGACATGGGCCCGTTGGCAGGACCTTGAAGTGTTGCAGCCAGATGTTTAGACCACAGCTGTAACTTATCTGCCCTGCATTCCCTGCACGTGTGATAACTGCTGTTTTCAGGTGAGCTACAGAATGTGTCAGCTTGATAGCAGCACAGTCAGGAGTGTGAGTTTTCAGTTTGTTCATAACCTCATTTAGAAGTTCTGAAGGTAACGCTGACCACCACCGACTCCGAACACCTTTTTCCTTTTTGTCTGCAAACGTCTGCCAGACGACATGGCAGTCAGCTGCTGACACATTCGTTTGTGTGCTTTGATTTCTAACACTGAAAGGCAGAGCATGAATGTTTTTGCTCCTGTCAGCGGGTTAACGTTGTTAAATTCTACAGAAATGGTGAACAACATGAATCGCTCAGCTGATTTTATGTTTTCAATATTTGAGTGACACACCTTTTACACCAAACATTTGATCCTGTGACAAGTGAACTTGTACAGTAAGCCAGATATGAGAAATGATCCGTTGAACCAGCTAAAGTCATGTGAGGTGCTGGAAACGATCAGATGGTTGATGAGCAGCTTCGGGTACAAGAGGAACACTGGACTCTAAGAGGAACACTGGACTCTAAGAGGAACACTGGACTCTAAGATGAACACTGGACTCTAAGATGAACACTGGACTCTAAGAGGAACACTGGACTCTAAGAGGAACACTGGACTCTAAGAGGAACACTGGACTCTAAGAGGAACACTGGACTCTAAGAGGAACACTGGACTCTAAGATGAACACTGGACTCTAAGAGGAACACTGGACTCTAAGATGAACACTGGACTCTAAGAGGAACACTGGACTCTAAGAGGAACACTGGACTCTAAGAGGAACACTGGACTCTAAGAGGAACACTGGACTCTAAGAGGAACACTGGACTCTAAGAGGAACACTGGACTCTAAGAGGAACACTGGACTCTAAGAGGAACACTGGACTCTAAGAGGAACACTGGACTCTAAGAGGAACACTGGACTCTAAGAGGAACACTGGACTCTAAGAGGAACACTGGACTCTAAGAGGAACACTGGACTCTAAGAGGAACACTGGACTCTAAGAGGAACACTGGACTCTAAGATGAACACTGGACTCTAAGAGGAACACTGGACTCTAAGAGGAACACTGGACTCTAAGAGGAACACTGGACTCTAAGAGGAACACTGGACTCTAAGAGGAACACTGGACTCTAAGATGAACACTGGACTCTAAGAGGAACACTGGACTCTAAGAGGAACACTGGACTCTAAGAGGAACACTGGACTCTAAGAGGAACACTGGACTCTAAGAGGAACACTGGACTCTAAGAGGAACACTGGACTCTAAGAGGAACACTGGACTCTAAGAGGAACACTGGACTCTAAGAGGAACACTGGACTCTAAGAGGAACACTGGACTCTAAGAGGAACACTGGACTCTAAGAGGAACACTGGACTCTAAGAGGAACACTGGACTCTAAGAGGAACACTGGACTCTAAGAGGAACACTGGACTCTAAGAGGAACACTGGACTCTAAGAGGAACACTGGACTCTAAGAGGAACACTGGACTCTAAGAGGAACACTGGACTCTAAGAGGAACACTGGACTCTAAGAGGAACACTGGACTCTAAGAGGAACACTGGACTCTAAGAGGAACACTGGACTCTAAGAGGAACACTGGACTCTAAGAGGAACACTGGACTCTAAGATGAACACTGGACTCTAAGAGGAACACTGGACTCTAAGAGGAACACTGGACTCTAAGAGGAACACTGGACTCTAAGAGGAACACTGGACTCTAAGAGGAACACTGGACTCTAAGAGGAACACTGGACTCTAAGAGGAACACTGGACTCTAAGAGGAACACTGGACTCTAAGAGGAACACTGGACTCTAAGAGGAACACTGGACTCTAAGAGGAACACTGGACTCTAAGAGGAACACTGGACTCTAAGAGGAACACTGGACTCTAAGAGGAACACTGGACTCTAAGAGGAACACTGGACTCTAAGAGGAACACTGGACTCTAAGAGGAACACTGGACTCTAAGAGGAACACTGGACTCTAAGAGGAACACTGGACTCTAAGAGGAACACTGGACTCTAAGAGGAACACTGGACTCTAAGAGGAACACTGGACTCTAAGAGGAACACTGGACTCTAAGAGGAACACTGGACTCTAAGAGGAACACTGGACTCTAAGAGGAACACTGGACTCTAAGAGGAACACTGGACCATAAGAGGAACACTGGACTCTAAGAGGAACACTGGACTCTAAGATGAACATTGGACTCTAAGAGGAACACTGGACTGTAAGAGGAACACTGGACTCTAAGAGGAACACTGGACTCTAAGAGGAACACTGGACTCTAAGAGGAACACTGGACTCTAAGATGAACACTGGACTCTAAGAGGAACACTGGACTCTAAGAGGAACACTGGACTCTAAGAGGAACACTGGACTCTAAGAGGAACACTGGACTCTAAGATGAACACTGGACTCTAAGAGGAACACTGGACTCTAAGAGGAACACTGGACTCTAAGAGGAACACTGGACTCTAAGAGGAACACTGGACTCTAAGAGGAACACTGGACTCTAAGAGGAACACTGGACTCTAAGAGGAACACTGGACTCTAAGAGGAACACTGGACTCTAAGAGGAACACTGGACTCTAAGAGGAACACTGGACTCTAAGAGGAACACTGGACTCTAAGAGGAACACTGGACTCTAAGAGGAACACTGGACTCTAAGAGGAACACTGGACTCTAAGAGGAACACTGGACTCTAAGAGGAACACTGGACTCTAAGATGAACACTGGACTCTAAGAGGAACACTGGACTCTAAGAGGAACACTGGACTCTAAGAGGAACACTGGACTCTAAGAGGAACACTGGACTCTAAGAGGAACACTGGACTCTAAGATGAACACTGGACTCTAAGAGGAACACTGGACTCTAAGAGGAACACTGGACTCTAAGAGGAACACTGGACTCTAAGAGGAACACTGGACTCTAAGAGGAACACTGGACTCTAAGAGGAACACTGGACTCTAAGATGAACACTGGACTCTAAGAGGAACACTGGACTCTAAGAGGAACACTGGACCATAAGAGGAACACTGGACTCTAAGAGGAACACTGGACTCTAAGATGAACACTGGACTCTAAGAGGAACACTGGACTCTAAGAGGAACACTGGACTCTAAGAGGAACACTGGACTCTAAGAGGAACACTGGACTCTAAGAGGAACACTGGACTCTAAGATGAACACTGGACTCTAAGAGGAACACTGGACTCTAAGAGGAACACTGGACTCTAAGAGGAACACTGGACTCTAAGAGGAACACTGGACTCTAAGATGAACACTGGACGCTAAGATGAACACTGGACTCTAAGAGGAACACTGGACTCTAAGAGGAACACTGGACTCTAAGAGGAACACTGGACTCTAAGATGAACACTGGACTCTAAGAGGAACACTGGACTCTAAGAGGAACACTGGACTCTAAGAGGAACACTGGACTCTAAGAGGAACACTGGACTCTAAGATGAACACTGGACTCTAAGAGGAACACTGGACTCTAAGAGGAACACTGGACTCTAAGATGAACACTGGACTCTAAGAGGAACACTGGACTCTAAGAGGAACACTGGACTCTAAGATGAACACTGGACTCTAAGAGGAACACTGGACTCTAAGAGGAACACTGGACTCTAAGAGGAACACTGGACTCTAAGAGGAACACTGGACTCTAAGAGGAACACTGGACTCTAAGATGAACACTGGACTCTAAGAGGAACACTGGACTCTAAGAGGAACACTGGACTCTAAGAGGAACACTGGACTCTAAGAGGAACACTGGACTCTAAGAGGAACACTGGACTCTAAGAGGAACACTGGACTCTAAGAGGAACACTGGACTCTAAGAGGAACACTGGACTCTAAGAGGAACACTGGACTCTAAGAGGAACACTGGACTCTAAGAGGAACACTGGACTCTAAGAGGAACACTGGACTCTAAGAGGAACACTGGACTCTAAGAGGAACACTGGACACTAAGAGGAACACTGGACTCTAAGAGGAACACTGGACTCTAAGAGGAACACTGGACTCTAAGAGGAACACTGGACTCTAAGAGGAACACTGGACTCTAAGAGGAACACTGGACTCTAAGAGGAACACTGGACACTAAGAGGAACACTGGACTCTAAGAGGAACACTGGACTCTAAGAGGAACACTGGACTCTAAGAGGAACACTGGACCATAAGAGGAACACTGGACTCTAAGAGGAACACTGGACTCTAAGATGAACACTGGACTCTAAGAGGAACACTGGACTCTAAGAGGAACACTGGACTCTAAGAGGAACACTGGACTCTAAGAGGAACACTGGACTCTAAGAGGAACACTGGACTCTAAGAGGAACACTGGACTCTAAGAGGAACACTGGACTCTAAGAGGAACACTGGACTCTAAGAGGAACACTGGACTCTAAGAGGAACACTGGACTCTAAGAGGAACACTGGACTCTAAGAGGAACACTGGACTCTAAGAGGAACACTGGACTCTAAGAGGAACACTGGACTCTAAGAGGAACACTGGACTCTAGTAGGAACAATGGACTCTAAGAGGAACACTGGACTCTAAGAGGATCACTGGACTCTAAGAGGATCACTGGACTCTAAGAGGAACACTGGACTCTAAGAGGATCACTGGACTCTAAGAGGAACACCGGACTCTAAGAGGAACACTGGACTCTAAGAGGATCACTGGACTCTAAGAGGAACACTGGACTCTAAGAGGAACACTGGACTCTAAGAGGATCACTGGACTCTAAGAGGAACACTGGACTCTAAGAGGAACACTGGACTCTAAGAGGAACACTGGACTCTAAGAGGAACACTGGACTCTAAGATGAACACTGGACTCTAAGATGAACACTGGACTCTAAGAGGAACACTGGACTCTAAGAGGAACACTGGACTCTAAGAGGAACACTGGACTCTAAGAGGAACACTGGACTCTAAGAGGAACACTGGACTCTAAGATGAACAATGGACTCTAAGAGGAACACTGGACTCTAAGAGGAACACTGGACTCTAAGAGGAACACTGGACTCTAAGAGGAACACTGGACTCTAAGAGGAACACTGGACTCTAAGAGGAACACTGGACTCTAAGAGGAACACTGGACTCTAAGAGGAACACTGGACTCTAAGAGGAACACTGGACTCTAAGAGGAACACTGGACTCTAAGAGGAACACTGGACTCTAAGAGGAACACTGGACTCTAAGAGGAACACTGGACTCTAAGAGGAACACTGGACTCTAAGAGGAACACTGGACTCTAAGAGGAACACTGGACCATAAGAGGAACACTGGACTCTAAGAGGAACACTGGACTCTAAGATGAACATTGGACTCTAAGAGGAACACTGGACTGTAAGAGGAACACTGGACTCTAAGAGGAACACTGGACTCTAAGAGGAACACTGGACTCTAAGAGGAACACTGGACTCTAAGATGAACACTGGACTCCAAGAGGAACACTGGACTCTAAAAGGCATACTGGACGCTAAGAGGAACACTGGACTCTAAGAGGAACACTGGACTCTAAGATGAACACTGGACGCTAAGATGAACACTGGACTCTAAGAGGAACACTGGACTCTAAGAGGAACACTGGACTCTAAGAGGAACACTGGACTCTAAGGAACACTGGACTCTAAGATGAACACTGGACTCTAAGAGGAACACTGGACTCTAAGAGGAACACTGGACTCTAAGAGGAACACTGGACTCTAAGATGAACACTGGACTCTAAGAGGAACACTGGACTCTAAGAGGAACACTGGACTCTAAGAGGAACACTGGACTCTAAGAGGAACACTGGACTCTAAGAGGAACACTGGACTCTAAGAGGAACACTGGACTCTAAGAGGAACACTGGACTCTAAGAGGAACACTGGACTCTAAGAGGAACACTGGACTCTAAGAGGAACACTGGACTCTAAGAGGAACACTGGACTCTAAGATGAACACTGGACTCTAAGAGGAACACTGGACTCTAAGAGGAACACTGGACTCTAAGAGGAACACTGGACTCTAAGAGGAACACTGGACTCTAAGAGGAACACTGGACTCTAAGAGGAACACTGGACTCTAAGATGAACACTGGACTCTAAGAGGAACACTGGACTCTAAGAGGAACACTGGACTCTAAGAGGAACACTGGACTCTAAGAGGAACACTGGACTCTAAGAGGAACACTGGACTCTAAGAGGAACACTGGACTCTAAGAGGAACACTGGACTCTAAGAGGAACACTGGACTCTAAGATGAACACTGGACTCTAAGAGGAACACTGGACTCTAAGAGGAACACTGGACTCTAAGAGGAACACTGGACTCTAAGAGGAACACTGGACTCTAAGAGGAACACTGGACTCTAAGAGGAACACTGGACTCTAAGAGGAACACTGGACTCTAAGAGGAACACTGGACTCTAAGAGGAACACTGGACCATAAGAGGAACACTGGACTCTAAGAGGAACACTGGACTCTAAGATGAACATTGGACTCTAAGAGGAACACTGGACTCTAAGAGGAACACTGGACTCTAAGAGGAACACTGGACTCTAAGAGGAACACTGGACTCTAAGAGGAACACTGGACTCTAAGATGAACACTGGACTCTAAGATGAACACTGGACTCTAAGAGGAACACTGGACTCTAAGAGGAACACTGGACTCTAAGAGGAACACTGGACTCTAAGATGAACACTGGACTCTAAGAGGAACACTGGACTCTAAGAGGAACACTGGACTCTAAGAGGAACACTGGACTCTAAGAGGAACACTGGACTCTAAGAGGAACACTGGACTCTAAGAGGAACACTGGACTCTAAGAGGAACACTGGACTCTAAGAGGAACACTGGACTCTAAGAGGAACACTGGACTCTAAGAGGAACACTGGACTCTAAGAGGAACACTGGACTCTAGTAGGAACAATGGACTCTAAGAGGAACACTGGACTCTAAGAGGATCACTGGACTCTAAGAGGATCACTGGACTCTAAGAGGAACACTGGACTCTAAGAGGATCACTGGACTCTAAGAGGAACACTGGACTCTAAGAGGAACACTGGACTCTAAGAGGATCACTGGACTCTAAGAGGAACACTGGACTCTAAGAGGAACACTGGACTCTAAGAGGATCACTGGACTCTAAGAGGAACACTGGACTCTAAGAGGAACACTGGACTCTAAGAGGAACACTGGACTCTAAGAGGAACACTGGACTCTAAGAGGAACACTGGACTCTAAGAGGAACACTGGACTCTAAGAGGAACACTGGACTCTAAGAGGAACACTGGACTCTAAGAGGAACACTGGACTCTAAGAGGAACACTGGACTCTAAGAGGAACACTGGACTCTAAGAGGAACACTGGACTCTAAGAGGAACACTGGACCCTAAGAGGAACACTGGACTCTAAGAGGAACACTGGACTCTAAGAGGAACACTGGACTCTAAGAGGAACACTGGACTCTAAGAGGAACACTGGACTCTAAGATGAACACTGGACTCTAAGATGAACATTGGACTCTAAGAGGAACACTGGACTCTAAGAGGAACACTGGACTCTAAGAGGAACACTGGACTCTAAGAGGAACACTGGACTCTAAGATGAACACTGGACTCTAAGACAGGCACCATTTGTAGATGAGCTGCAGACACATGTGTCCAGCTTTAGACTGGGAGGATGTTTTTGATGATTCTTTCCTTCTTTATGTCTGGTCTGGGTTTGTGTTGTAAGATGCTGAAAGAAATGTGTGTCTGTTTGATGAATGTGGGGTTGTTGCTCAGACAGCGTTAATGGAAACTATACACTCATACCCTTTGAAACCACACAATAGGTGAGAAGGCTTTAAACAGGTGTGTGTGTGTGTGTGTGTTAAGGGAGCAGACAAAAAAAGTGGAAATATTTTAAGGTCAAGGTTCTTTACTGTCATACGCACCACAGGTGGTACATGTGGTGGAACAAAATTGTGTACGTGGTAGGCATGTAACGGTTGTAGTGGGTGTACCGAACCGTTTCGGTACAACACGTTCGGTTCGGTCCACCTCCGTACCGTTTCGGTTCTTTTTTTCACTCATTGAACGTTAATATATGCGCCGCGGAACAAAATTTCCTGGGCGCGTTTCAGCACGGAGCTATTATCGTGTAGCACGCGCAGCATTATTAGCCATTAGCTGCTCGCTCCGGTCTCCTGTTTGGGAACGTTATGGCTTTCTCGTTAAGACGAGCGCACGTTCAAAGCTGTGTTTGTGGACGTTGTTTCATGAAGACTCTGCAGTAGCAACACGTCTAACGTGAACGCGCTTGAAACTACGTCATCGGAATGTGAACGAAGAAACCGTAGCTGTTACAAAGTGCGCTAACAACACAGTAGCTGCATTTAAACTACTTCTTCAGGTAAATTAGATCGGTCCAGAGCAATAACACAAACTGTATGAGTTCTGAATCTAAGTCTGAATGTTGTTATATGCGCAGGCTTTAAAGTTACTGATCCTCGCTACCGCTACGAGACATCCATCACTCAAAAAGTTCAGCTCTTTATGAAAAAACTGTATTGTCAACAAGCCCTGGAGCTGATTAAAGCCCTGATGAGATGAGTGAGAGCTTCAACCGTTCAAGAAGAGGTATTGTTATTTTATTATTATTATCTAAATAATCTTTTTTGTTTAAAATCATAATCTTATTAACTTATTTTTTTATCTCTTTGTTTTATTACAAGTCTGGGACAGAGGTAGCTGCTCTCTTTGTCCACTTCAGGGACAGACATCCACCAGAGATCACCTGCAGCTAAGAAGTGTGTGATGATTGAACTGAACTCTGAACTGTTCCAGGACCTGTCCCACTTGAGGAGCAGGTCCAAGAAGAGGTTGTGAGTACAGTAATGAGGACAAATACAGCCACACTGCTGCTACTGGACAAAAACTTGATTAGTTAGATTGTAAACAGTCTGTTGCTGCTTATTGTTCTGGTTCTGACGGTTACTGTCCGCTCGCTGGACAACAAAATGGATCTGCTCCGACTGAGAGTAACAACGTCGGAGGAGTTGAGGAGGTGCTCTGTGCTCTGCCTCACGGAAACGTGGATCTCTGAGGATACACCGGACTCTGTTTATGAGCTGGATGACAGACTCTTTTTCAGAACGGACCGGTGCACCGAGACTACGGGAAAAACACGAGGCGGTGGTGTGTGTCTTTACGTGCACAAGGATTGGTGTTCAAACTGTGCTGTTATCAAAAGGCTTTGCTCAGCTGCTGTGGAGCTGATAACAGTAAGGTACTGTCCTCACTACATGCCCCGTGACTATTCAGTGATCCTAATCACTGTTATTTACATAGCCCCTGATGCTAATGCTAATGACGCCCAGGGAGAAATTCATGACTTACTCACCTCGCTGCAGTATAAATATCCTGAGGGGCTCTTCATTGTTGGTGGGGACTTCAATCACGTGGACCTACAAGTCTCCCTCCCAACCTTCAATCAGCACGTTTTCACAGCAACAAGAGGAAATAAAACGCTTGACCAAGTCTACACAAATGTGAAGGAGGCATACACGGCGAAGCCACGCCCCCCGCTCGGGGCTTCCGATCACTGCACTTTGATCTTGGTCCCAAGACAGCTTCCCCCGCTGAGACGCTCCAAGCCGGAACAAAGAGAGATAAGAGTTTGGCTTCAAGATAGTACCTCCATGCTGAGAGACTGTTTTGAGAATACAAACTGGTCTGTCTTCAGGGAGGCAGCTACGAATGGGAGCTCAGTGGATCTGGAACTTTATGCTTCCTCAGTCCTGGGTAACATTAGCACATGCTCTGAAAATGTATCCATAAAAAAATATGTTAAATGTTACCGCAACAAAAAACCCTGGTTAAATAAAGAAGTCTGCACCCTGCTAGCAGCCAGGGACACTGCATTCAAGTCCGGAGATACAGAGGAGCTGAGAAAGAGCAGGAAAGAACTGGTTGATGGCATTAAGAAGGCCAAGGCCACGTATGCACAGAGGATCGAGGGACAGTTCACCTCACAAGACCCACGGAGCATGTGGAAGGGTATTAAATGCATAACAGATTACAAAGGCAAGAGCAAACAATGCCCCAGGGACCCATCTCTGCCTGATGCCCTCAATAAGTTTTATGCACGTTTTGAAGATCCAAACAGACCAGCTAGCACCAGACTCACCTCATCACCAGATGAAGAGCATCTCAGAGTGACCGCAGCAGAAGTGAGAGGCAGTCTCAGAAGGATCAACCCTCATAAAGCAACCGGACCAGACAACATCCCAGGGAAAGTTCTGAAGGAATGTGCGGACCAGCTCTGTGAGGTGCTGGCTGACATCTTCACCACCTCACTTTCACTGGAGTCAGTTCCCACCTGCCTGAAGACCGCCACCATCATCCCAGTCCCAAAGAGCTCCACAGTGACTGGTCTGAATGACTATAGACCGGTGGCCCTCACCCCGATAGTCGCTAAATGTTTTGAGAAACTGGTCATGTCCCACATCAAGACAACCGTCAACATCAACGAGGACCCTCATCAATATGCATACCGCGAGAACCGATCAACAGAGGACGCCATCTCTTGTGGTCCACACTGCTCTCACTCACCTGGATCAGAAGGACTCATACGTGCGCATGCTCTTTGTGGACTTCACATCTGCCTTCAACACCATGATCCCCCAAACTCTGATAGACAAACTATCCACACTTGGACTAAGCCCCTCCATTTGTAACTGGGTACTAGACTTCTTAACAAACAGACCACAGTCCGTGAAGATCCACAACTTCTCCTCCTCCACCATAACCCTCAGCACTGGCTCTCCTCAAGGATGTGTGCTGAGCCCTCTTCTGTTCACTCTGCTCACATATGATTGTACAGCCACACTTCCAGGCTGTCATATTGTTAAGTTTGCAGATGATACAGCGGTGGTGGGATGCATCACAAACAATGATGAGTCCAGCTACAGACAGGAGGTGGAACATCTGGAGAGCTGGTGCAAAGAGAATAATCTTCACATGAATGTGAAGAAGACAAAGGAGATGATTGTGGACTTCAGAAGGAACAAACACACCCATGCCCCACTGAAAATAGGTGGATCTGCAGTGGAAGTGGTCTCCAGCTACAATTCATTCATTCAACCTTTATTTATACAGGCTAGCCTCGTTGAGTCACGGGGACTCATTTACAAGAGGGACCTGTCTCACTCACACCAAACAACCATCCACTCTCACACTCACACCTAGGGTCAATTTAGAGTCACCAATCAGCCTAACATGCATGTTTTTTGGTCTGTGGGAGGAAACCGGAGTACCCGGAGGAAACCCACGCATGCACGGGGAGAACATGCAAACTCCACCCAGAAAGGCCCCGGACCGGGATTTGAACCGGCAACCTTCTCGCTGAGAGGCAGCAGCTCTACCAGTTGTGCCACCGTGCTGCC
>JBBPBX010077099.1:0-16949 GCA_038048925.1 Garcialebias charrua
AACCTTCACATGAATGTGAAGAAGACGAAGGAGATGATTGTGGACTTCAGAAGGAACAAACACACCCACACCCCACTGTATATAGGTGGATCTGCGGTGGAGGTGGTCTCCAGCTACAAATACCTGGGTGTACACTTGAATGATAACCTCAGCTGGAGCAATAACACCACCAGCCTGATCAAGAAAGGTCATCAGAGACTCTACTTCCTCAGACGGCTGAGACGAGCCGGTCTGAGAAGCCCAGTCCTCACCTCGTTCTACAGGTGTGCAGTGGAGAGCGTCCTGTGCTCCAGCATCAACGTGTGGCATGGAGGCTGCACAGTTGCAGAGAGAAAAGCTCTGCAGAGAGTGGTGAAGGCTGCACAGAAGTCTGTGGGAGTCAGTCTCCCCACCATCACAGACATTTACACCTCCAGATGCAGAAAAAGAGCCACCTGCATCATGAAAGACCTCACTCACCCAGCACACTCACTCTTTGCACCACTCCCCTCGGGACGGAGGTTGAGGAGCATCAAATGTAGAACCACTAGACTGAGAAACAGCTTCTACCCTGAGGCTGTCAGACTCATGAATAAATAAATAATAAGAATAAACACTGCAAAATGTCACATCATACTGATACTGTACTGATCTGTTTCTTGTTGCTGCGTTCATCTGTGACCATCTGTTTCTTGTTGCTGCGTTCATCTGTGACCATCTGCTCATGTTCGTGCTGCTGTTTATAATGATGTTTTTCTACTACATTAGGGCTTAGTGTATTACTAGCTGATGTGATGTCTCTCTTAGTTAATCCTAGATGTTATTATTGTATTTCTCTTGCATTTGTTGTTGGATGTAACTGGGACCCTGTGTACATAATCTCGTTTTCAACACATGTACTACATGCGGTGCAAATGACAATAAATTCTCTCTGACTCTGACTCTGACTCTGATATATATATATATATATATAGTATATATATATATACAGGTAGTCCTCGAATTATGACGGAGATCCCTTCCTACGCTGCGTCGTAACTCGAAAATCGTCGTAAGTTGGAAAATACATCCAAACGGCACCTCATACGTACAGTACTTTATTTTACCAAGCACTTAGCCTATCCTAACACACTATCCTACATAATTATCAAAAACCATATACAGTACATTTAGGAGCCATAATGAAGGGAAAAAAGACTTAATAACCTACTGGTATGCTGGTGAATTCTTCCTCCGTCTGTTAGCATGTTATCTCGTTGCACCTCCGAGCTCTGCAGCTTCCTGCTGCTTCACACGGTCCACAGCGTTTACAGCAAGGTCTGTTAGCATGTTAGCTCTTGCTCCCCCGGTCCAGCTCCACTGTTTCTGCCGGCACCATCCACCTGTCCATCCTACAGCAAGGTCTGTTAGCATGTTAGCTCTTGCTCCTCCAGTCCAGCTCCGTGTTTCTGACGAAACCATATCCCCCCGTCCATCCTACAGCAAGGTCTCTTAGCATGTTAGCTCTTGCTCTTCCGCTCCCGCTCCGCTGTTTGAGATTTTTATTAATGAAAAGTGCATTATAAATGGAATTCATTATTATTATTTATTACCTGTCCATCCTAGAGTAAGGTCTGCATCCATCCTACAGTAAGGTCTGCACCTTTTGTTTACGATGTAAAACCGCCCTCCTAACCTCCTCTGCTCCGGTCTGCCTGTCCAAACAATGAGGTCTCCTGTAATTTTTCACTGACTGCGTCAAGCTACTCTCCCCCCTCCCTCCTGTAAACCTCCTGTAAATTTCCGCTGTCCTTCGCTGAGTTTCGGTACCGTATTTTTTGGTGTAAAGGCGCATAAATCGCGTAACTCGAGCAATACTTTTCAATGGGAGGGCATTCGTAACTGTGAAACGTAGTAGGTCAAGGCCGTCGTAACCCGAGGCCTACCTGTACACAAAGACAAATATTATAAATAAACCCTAAAACCATTTAAAGTAGCCCCATTAATGAATGCTCAAATGGCTTCAACAGGTCCACAATCTGAACAATATGTGTTTTTTCTTTAAAGTTTAACAAGTTGCTGAGAAATATAAATCATAATGATTTATACATTATTATTATTTATCATTTCAATATTTAGCCATAATGTCAAACTTAAAGGTATTGTGACATGATGTTGGAAATTTGCACATTTGTCACAACATATATATCTTATATCATTAAGCTATGTTCGTTTTTGCAAAATAAATTCTAAATATATTAAAATTTCATTACAAGTTATGGTAATTTTGTCGTTGTGACACGCCCCTAGAAATCCGAGAAAGTCTGCGTACGTCATCAGTGACGTGAAAAAGGGAAGCCACAGCTCCAACGCGCATGTAAATAATAATGGCGGAGCATGTCGAATCACACGAGTGCAGCATTTCTAGTGTTGATCTAAGCGATTTTTCTTCAGTTTTGGAAGGTGAAGTTAGTTCTGGTGATGAACAAGAGCCAGCAGGTTTTAATTTAGGTATTCAACTGTATTTATATGAACCTTACCATTCAGGAAGTGAGTCTGAACTGACACTGTAGAGGAGGAGAGACAGCTGCAGTGGAGGGAGGATTTTAGGCAGCAAAAGTCATGGAACCCGATCTATCTTGTTTACAGAGTACTGATTGGTAATTTTTTAATTAATGTATCTAACAATTATTCAAAATTAATTATAGTTTAAAAATATGAGTACCTTTGAAGTATCTGTACTTTTTTAACATTTATTTTAACATGAAAAACATCATTCTTATTTCCACAGATGTAATGTGCATGTGTAAATACAGTACACTGAATTTTCACTATACTGTATCTTGAGAGTATATTCATGAATTATCACTTCGAAAATGAATTTTCACTGAAATTATGTCTGAATTACATCAGTGCATTTAATGATTATTGCTTACTTACTTACTTACAGCCTAGTTTTATCATAAAAATATTTTGAATTCAATGAAAACACAAAACAATTGTATTGTTTTATAAATATTTCTCCACTGTAAATAAAGCAATGATCTGATATATCACAAAATTATATAAATATATGCTGGTGGAGATTCTCAGTCGTCCAGGACATCATAAAATCAAAAAAAGTGTTCAATACAGAAACAACTGGACTTTATTTGTTACAGAAAATGTTTCACCCTCTATCCAATTGAATTGAGAAAGCCCTATGGATAGAGAGCGAAACGTTTTCTGTTACAAATAAAGTCCCGTTGTTTCTGTATTGAACGCCTTTTTTTATCATATAAATATATCTTTATAATTTACATGTAAAAATAAATATTATGTAATTTATTGGTTTTTAATGAAAAAGTTTAAACACATATATTACATTATTTTTAAGATGTTAAACAAATGGTACATTGACAATTTACACATTTTACAAAATTTAATGACACCAAAAAATTCTCTATTTGACAAAAAGACAGTCTGCAGGTCTCTTTTGAGATGGTAAAAGAGAGCTGGCGCCGATATCAGAAAGCAGTGAAAACTGCTAAATCACAATACTTCTCTGATATCATTGCTGCAAACTCTCGTAACCCTCGAGTTCTGTTCTCCACCCTAAACTCTGTTCTCCACCTCACTGAACAATCACCCATGGAAGCCTCGACTGAGCTGTGCGAGAACTTCCAACATTTCTTTTTAGATAAAATCGCAACCACCAGGGCTCTCATTTCTCCTCCATCTCACGATCCATCCATCCCACCTCAATCTGTTGCTGTGTTTGACCATTTTGAACCAGTCTCTCTGTCCTCTCTAGAGCAGGTCATGTGCAGCCTGAAACCATCTGGCTCCCCCTTCGATGTGGTCCCCCCTCGGCTTCTAAAGGAGGTTTTTCACACTCTAGGTCCCTCCATTCTCTCTATTGTTAATAGCAGTCTATCCTCGGGTGTGGTGCCAAAATCATTAAAACATGCTGCTGTTCAACCCCTCCTGAAAAAACCAAACCTCGACCCGTCAGTATTATCCAATTTCAGGCCTGTCTCCAGACTCCCATTTGTTTCTAAACTTCTAGAGAAAATAGTTGAGTCCCAACTAAAGTGCTTCCTGGAGGATCACGCTATCCCCGAGCTATTCCAGTCTGGCTTCAAATCCCTCCACAGCACTGAGACTGCCCTACTGAAGGTTTTTAACGACATCTTTCTATCCACAGATACTGGTGACTCTGTGCTGCTTGTCCTATTGGACCTCACATCCGCTTTCGACACCATCGACCATGAGATCCTCATTGCTAGGTTGGAGCAGTGGGTGGGCATCTCAGGATCAGCCCTAAACTGGTTCAGATCCTACCTCTCTGACAGGTCTTTTTGTGTGTCCATCAATGATTTTACTTCTGCAGTGGCGGCTCTTAAATGGGGGGTTCCGCAGGGGTCCATCCTGGGTCCTCTCTTGTTCTCCTTATACCTGCTGCCACTCGGTGCTATCTTCCGGAAACACAATATACCTTTCCACTTCTACGCTGATGACTGTCAAATCTACTTCCCCCTAAGACAAAATGGTACAGGCTCTATTCAACCTCTGCTCGACTGCCTGGCTGACATCAGGGACTGGATGGCTTTAAATTTCTTAAGCTTCAATGATAAGAAGTCTGAAGCCATATTGTTCCTTCCCAATGACACAACCTCAAACCACTGCATTGACCTGTCTGCTCTACCCCTGTCCGAAAAACAAAAAGTCAAAAATCTGGGAGTGATAATGGATCCTTCCATGAAACTCAACAGTCATGTAAACATGATCGTCAAATCCTGTTTTTTCCAGCTGAGGCGTCTGTCTAAGCTGAAGCCCATATTATCCAAAAAGCACCTGGAGACAGTGATTCACGCATTCATTACATCTAGGCTTGATTACTGCAATTCACTTCTGTTTGGCGTCAGTCAAGCCACCATTGCACGATTACAACTGGTTCAGAACGCAGCTGCCCGATTTTTAACCAGCACACGCAAAAGAGAGCACATTACACCAGTCTTGGCCTCCCTTCACTGGCTACCGGTTCATCTTCGAATCCAATTCAAAATTCTCATGTATGTCTACAAATCGCTGAACAGTCTCGCCCCCGCCTATCTCTCAGATCTGATACACCCATATGTCCCTCCACGTGCTTTGAGGTCAGAGGATCAGGTACTCTTAATAGTTCCAGAAACTCGCCTTAAGCGCAGGGGTGACAGGGCGTTCTCTGTAGCAGGCCCAAGACTCTGGAACGAGTTACCGCTGCTCATCAAACAGGCCCCCTCCCTCTCGGTTTTCAAATCCCGGTTAAAAACTCACTACTACTCCATCGCTTTCAATGCCAGCTGATTTGTACTGGATCGTTTGATTTATGATCTGCAATGTTTTTATGTTTTTCGTGTTGTACTTCATTGTATGTGTTGCCTGTTGCGTGTTTGTTTGTCCAGCACTTTGGTGTGGACTTGTTCCTGTTTAAAGTGCTTTATAAATAAAATGGTATGGTAAAATGGTATGGTTTTTTTTCTAATTTAAGTTTATTAAAAACAACAACAAAAAAACAGAAATGTTTGAATCTGTACAAAATCAACTAAAACATCTTTATTTTACAGAGTTCTACAGAGTTCCACTTCCATCATGTGTTGTGACTAGGATCCGTAACACTTTTCCAGCAGCAGGTGCCTACACTGGCTTCAAGTGGCCCAATGTTGAATGATTACTGGTATCTGGAACGTCTCTCGGCAACTGCTGTGTAAATATCTGGATGCTCAACAGCGCTGAGTGGAGGTGGCACGTGAACGTCTTCTTCAGGCTGGTCCTCTGATTCACCTGCGCAGAGATCAATTACCTCCTTCCTAACAGTTTTCACATAGCCTGTCAAAAGAAAACAACAAACAAACAAACAAACAAGCAAAAAAAAACATTATTTTTCAAAATACCTTTGTTCTTTGTGCCCTTTCTTAAACAACCTTGTACTCTGACAGATCTTGAATTTTACCTTGTTTGTGTGGTTTGAGAATTCTAAGAAAACAGAAATAAAAATTATATATTTCAGAATCACGATTTAGATTTGTTTTTTTTTGTAACTATTTAGCAAGTTTTAATTGCGATTTGAACAACAGTTGAACAACTGGGAGATAAAGTTAGAGAGGCCAGACTGAAATGGTTTGGACATGTCCAGAGAAGGGACAGTGGGTATATTGGTAGAAGGATATTAGAAATGCAGCTGTCAGGAAAAAGACAGAGGGAGACCAAAGTGGAGATATATGGATGCAGTTAGAGAGGACATGAAGGTAGTTGGAGTGAGGACAGAGGATGCAGAGGACAGAGTGAGGTGGAGGAGGATGACTCGCTGTGGCGACACCTGAAAAGGGAAAAGCCGAAAGAAGAAGAAGAATTGCGATTTTCATGCCAGAACTTTACCTTGGTAATTGACTAGCAAAGGTGGGCACAGACCGCTAGAGAGCGCTAAAGCGCTAATCCGCTTACAGCGGACCTAAACTTTGTCAGCGTTTTTGTGGTTTGACTAACTTTTATAATTCATAAGCGGATTTGTGCTATTTTTATTTAAAATGCAGTACCGCTAATAACTAATTATCTATCAGTAAAAACCAATAAACTTATTTACAAGCTCTTATGCTGCTTGTTTTACCTTTTTCCCCACCGTAAAGAGCAGAGAGGAGGGAGGGTTGGAGGGGGAGGGAGCAGAGCGGAGAACAGACTCGGATCTACCATGTAGGCAAATGATGCCGTTGCCTGGGGATCCCAATCAGCAGGGGCACCGGCCCCGCCGCGCCCCGGCCAGTCACCTACATCCCTAACATTGATCCTGCTTGTTAATGTACATTTAACATAAAAATAATTATAGTTACGATGAAAACGATCATTAAATACGCAATACAAAAACCGGTCGATTTCTGTATCCCCCTACTAAAAAATGGACTATTCCATCTTGACATCTTCCGGGCAAAGGCGTAGCCAGAATTTCATGATGGGCGGTTCGTTTAAAAGAAATCTGGACCTTTTCAGACAAGCATGCCTCGATAGCTCAGTGAGAAGAGCGTTGGCTCGCCGTTCCGAACCTTATGGGTTCAATTCCCACATGGGACAACGTTTTTTTTTATTTATTCATTCCAGATTTAAAAAACACAAGAAAACTATTTACAAAACAACAAGAAATAAAGCATAAAGTTTTTTTAATCTGGAATGAATAAATAATCTAAAAAAAAAATATGTCATACCTTGTGGGAATCGAACCCACGAGGTCTAGATAAGGTTAGGAGCAGCTAACAGCGCAATGCGTTACCAGTGAGCCACCAGGACGTGTGTATTTTTGAGCTCCACATTTATTATAAAGAAAACCGCCCCTCATAGAATGACTAGTTGGGACTTCATAGGCAAAGTAATGCGTTTCCAGTGAGCTACCAGGACGTGTCTACAGTATATTTTAAGGTCCACATTTATAAACGAACGAACCGCCCCTCATGGAATGACTAGATGGGACTTCATAGGCAAAGTGGGCGGTTCGTTCGAACCGGGCGAACCTCCCCTGGCTACGCGCATGTTCCGGGTCAAAGGTGAACTCGGGGGCTAATTCTGTGGCTAGCTGGTTGTGCTGGGTTTCTTGGATAAATCCGCAGAGAACCCCGCTGTTTCAAGCCAAATTAACGCGGCCGGAGGATTTTATTGTGTGTTTTGTGTCGACCACTCGACGGTGAGTCGTTAGTTTTATGTATTTTAGTTACTTTTCATTAAATCTGTTGACTGCCTATAGAATCTTGACATCTTCCGGGTCAGAGGTGAACTGGACGCTAACTCTGTGTCTAGCTGGTTGTGCTGGATAAATCCGCAGAGAACCCCGCTGTTTCAAGCCAAATTAACGCGGCCGGAGGATTGTATTGTGTGTTTTGTGTCGACCACTCGACGGTGAGTCGTTAGTTTTATGTATTTGGGTTACTTTTATGTATAAATGCGGTGGCGACACACCCGTGTATTTGAGATTTAAAAGTGGTTTTAGGGATTAAAAGATCATTCTCTTTTTTGTTAATTTCGTGGCCGAATAGAATATATGTACGTAAAGTATTAAATAAATCCTTTGATTTTTGTAATTTCATCCTTTTAGGATCATTTTAGTTACTTTTCAGTTGGCAGTGTAGTGCAAATATTGCATAACGCTGCCGGCTACCAATTGTCGAATATAAATAGCGGATTAGATTAGCTTCCCCTAATTTTCATAAGACATTTGTGCTTTTGAAATTGTGGACCTAAAAAAATTAATAAGCGTTTTAGAAATTGTGGAACAAATTTTTTGATTAGCGTTGCCCATGAAGGCCATGACTTGCATGAGGGGGCCATGTTTGTGGTTCATCAGATGTTGAGATGGTTGATCCTGGAAAGCTGGACATAATTTCAGCAATTTCATAGTGAGAGAAAAACAACATTACACACTATAAACATTAACAAAAGTTCAAAAATATGTAACATACACATAAATGTAATGTTTTTTTTAGGTTGGTGAAATTGTGAGTGATGATATTGTAAAAACTTACTTATATCATATTATTTATTTAGCTATTTTCCAAAAAATAATTTGGTTATTTATTATGCAAAAGTGGGAATTTTAGTATTGTTGTGTAGAGCACCCAAAGTATTTTGACATTATTGTTGACAGAATGAAATTTGTACCGGTAATTAGACATCTAAATATTCTACTGTCTAAATTAAAAATATGATTCAAATTCACTAGATCCTTCATGAATTGATTAGATCCCATGATTTAATTTGCATTTATGAAATGAGTAAATAAGAAAATTAACAGTGCTTTTCATAAGGTTGAGTCTGACAACAAATAATTTTATGAGTTTGTTTCTTCAAAATAAAGTAACTTTTGTCAATATAAGCAGTAGAAGTTTTAATCTGGCTTTAATCATTTTATTTTATGCTCTATCAATGGAAAACTTTTTAATACATGATGCAGCTTTTAAAAAAACGTCCTGGAGGTTCATGTGGGTTTATTTATCATTCTTCCTAGCAGAAAACATGTCCGATTGCTTTTGAGATTTATCATTTTAAGACAGTCAATCGTCCAAAACTCTCATTAATAAACCCTCACGGAATGAATAAACTTACTGTTACTTGATCGCGCAGACATAATTTAAAAATACATAACAAGCTATGTGGGTGTAGCTACTACTGATGTCGGCTAGTTTATTAGGAGCGAACAAACACAACTTATTGTTAGTACTTGAATGTATTAAAAGCAACCGAAGGGTTATTATTCATTAAATACAGTTATTGGACACTCGATCAATGGAAAAGTGATTTAGACACGGTTTATTGCATAAACAGTTGCAAAGTGGGGTTAGCTTCGTGATGTGGTTCTTTGTTGTTGTGCTAACGCTAAGCTAACAGCAAGGCATGATCGCGTTTGAGATTTATCATTTTAAGACAGTAAATCGTCCAAAACTCTCATTAATAAACCCTCACGGAATAAATAAACTTACTGATGTTACTTGATCGCGCAGACATCATTTAAAAATACATAACAAGCAATGTGTGTGTACTACTGATGTCGGCTAGTTTGTTAGCAGCAAACAAACACAACTTATTGTTAGTACTTGAATGTATTAAAGCAATTGAAGGGTTATTATTCATCAAATACAGTTATTGGACACTCGATCAATGGAAAAGTGATTTAGACACGGTTTATTTCATAAACAGTTGCTAAGTGGAGTTAGCTTCGTGATGTGGTTCTTTGTTGTTGTGCTAACGCTAAGCTAACAGCGAGGCCCGATCGCGTTTGAGATTTATCATTTTAAGACAGTAAATCATCCAAAACTCTCATTAATAAACCCTCACGGAATTTAAAAAAATTACTGATGTTACCTGATCGGCAGTAAGATGGTCGCTGCAGACATACGATTCTTTAGTAGGACACCATAGGTCCCTCGTTCTCTGACTTGTCCATTCTTGGCGAAGTTTCTCATCTTTTCGGAATTTGTGAATGCTCACTTGTTCACTGCTGATATTAGAACACCCAAATGCGCAACAACGTGACGGCATTTTTCAAGTTACACAAAAAAAAGAGGCGATCTTTCAGAAAAAGAATCTGTATGGCACGCAGTTAAAACACAAACAAACGGGCAAAGCTCTGCCTTCTGCCTGTTTGCACATCACTGATGACGTTTGCGGAAAATCTCGGATTTTTAGGGGCGTGTCACAGCGAAAAAATTACTATAACTTGTAATGAAATTTTAATATATTTATCATTTATTTTGCAAAAACAAACAGAGCTGAATGATATAAGATATATATGTTGTGACAAATATGCAAATTTCCAAAATCATGTCACAATACCTTTAAAACTTACAAAAAGTAGTTGAAAGCTATAGTTCATTGACTTGATGCATTTCAGCAGAAGGAGAAAGTTGTGCCCCCTTTTTTTTTTTTTTTTTTAACAAAACACTACATGTACATTCTTTTTATGTCAAAATCTTGAATTCAAAAGCAACCTTTCCGGTTGGTGTTAAAGCAGATTCCCTCAGGGATTTAGTACAACTTGAGTGTAGACAATAAAATAGAAGCTGTACTTATGTGAATTACGTGAATAATAAAGTTCTGGCAGGTGTTTTTGAACAAAGCGCTCCTCACCTGTTCAACATCTTCCAACCACTGAAAAGAAGACAGTGAGCTCAAAATGCCTTCACACTGATTGCTTTTTGCTGATAATTTAATTAGAGGTTTTAAAGAAAAACAAGACTACAATTGTGCAGTTTTAATCTAATCTTATTGAGGGAGCTTCTGCCGGAGTAAAACCTATCAGGCTCAAACACATGACAGGTATTTATCTTTTTCTCTTCTGGCCTCCAGTGAGGCAGAGAATTGATTTTAACATCCCTCTTGCTGTATTTAATCTATAAATAGCTCAGCTCCATCCTACGCTGTCGATCTGGTCCCTGAATACACACCTGCTCAATCTGAGATCATCAACTAAAGGTCCTCTGGCTCGATAAAAAAAAAAAAACTGAATCGACGTTCTGTGCTTTCGGTTATTATACTTCGACTTTTTGACATTTTTATTATGCTTAATGAGATCTGGTACAACTCCTTTTAAAATAATCTATTTAATAAGCTCACAGTCAGGTTTATAGATTATGTTCAATGCTGAAGCAATTTGATCAAAACCCTTCTTTTTACTGTTACTTTTCAATCCTTGTAAATTATGATAATTTTTATCACCATTATCTTTTTGTTTTTATGTTTCAACTTTTTATCAAGCCTAAACTTTGTCTGTTTTGTTATTTTAAATTACATGTTTGTTGCTAGAATCAGCAATCTTGATTAAACTTAAAATCTTTTCAAACTGAACATTTTCTAAATTCATAGAAAGGGAGGGAAAGTTTAAAAAAGTCTTGCATATTTCTTAATAAATACAGTTCTTACAGTAGCGCTTTAGCCGTCAACTCAATTTAAAAACTGATTCTATTTAGTGTTTGTGCATGTTTTTTATTTTATTTATTTAATACACCAACAGGACATGAATCTAAAGGCACCTTTTACATTTCTGTTACCTACTATTGTAACATGTGGTTCTGCTGCCCTTCTGTTTTTTAATCGTTGTTTTTTTTATTCAGTATCACTATCACCTCCAAAAGTTTGCAGAGCTGCACAACTGATCTGCAAAAATTAATCTGAAGTGACGGAAAGTAAACAGATCCCTGCCTTTCTCACAGCTCTGACCTTTGATATGAGATCCCATATCAGAGGTCGGGTTTAGACGCTCTAACGCAAAGATTTTACTCCTAGATCATGTAAAGCAGAATCGGGTAGACAACTCGAGCGCTTCAAGGTTCTTTATTGTAATTCGCATCACATGTGGTACATGAGGTGGAACGAAATTGTGTACTCAAGGTCCCAGTTTCACCCCAAAATAGCAAAAATATGAAGTAGGTATAAAAAAAAGAAACTGTATACAAGGCTCTAAGATATATGCTGAACGATAATGTAAAATAATAAGGTGTATTAAACAGCAGCCTGAACATGAGCCTGTTGTGAGCAGATGGGTATGAATACAGCAGCTTAAGGTAAAAGATCAGCAGCATGGACAATCAGCAGCACAGGTAAAGTGTCAAATCTCCAATTAAAGTGGCATTACAGTGATTTTTCATTTCATTCATCATTTTTGCATGAGTCTAAGCTGTTCCTCAGGTTCTACACTTAATGCTCCATAACCTCCTGCCTGAGGAGAGCGGGGCAAAAAGTGTGTGCTGGGTGAGTGGGGTCCATCATGATGCAGGTGGCCCTCTTCCTGCATCTGGAGGTGTAGAAGCCAGAGGGGCTAAACAAACTTTTTTCTTTCAGCTGCTCCCTGCTTTAGGGGTCGCTAAGCAAAGGTCGTCAGAGGCTAAACAAACAATAAGGACAAGAAAGTTCATGCTCAATAATCCAGGTACCAAATCTAATAATTCTCAGTCGGGTCATCTGGGCAGTTTCTTTTTTATAGAAACGTTTCACCCTCTATCTGGAGGGCTTCATCAGTCATAGGACTTCCAGCATTGGATCTATAAAGAAACTGTCCAGATGACCCGACTGAGACTTATTAGATAAACAATAAGAACATTTTCCCTTATGCTTAAAAAACTGTCCAGATGACCCGACTGAGACTTATTAGATAAACAATAAGAACATTTTCCCTTATGCTTAAAACCTTCTTCAATCATAACAATGATCCAATTAACCAATTAACATATTCCATCCATCCATCTATCCATCTTTATCTTCTTCCTTTTTGGGTTACAGGGGATCACTGGTGCCCATATCCTGCCATCTCTGTGTGAGAGGCGGGGGACATCCTGGACAGGTTAACATGTTACATGTCAAATTCATTCTGTTTTTCTTCCAATCCAACTTTCTCCCACAGACCAGAAACATGCACGTTAGGCTGATTGGTAACTCTAAATTATCACTAGGTGTGAGTGAGAACGTGAACGGTTGTTTGTCTCTATGTGGGTCTGTGATGGACTTCAGACCTGTCCAGGTTGTCCCCCGATATGGGCACCGGTGACCTTCACGACCCGATAAAGGAAGAAGCAGGTAAAGATAATGGATGGATGGATGGAATAAAAACACTGTAACACTATGTTAGACACATAAAATTGGGGCAAAGACGGAAGCAAGTGGGTGTTAAGAAGAGTTTTGAAAACAGACAATGAAGAGGAAACAATGAATATTTACCACAGACTGGGTGCAAAACTATTCATAAGATTCAGTGCTTTCTTTGTAATTTCCTGTTCATAATTTGGATAATTTTTCCCCTTCAGCAAGCCTGAGAACAAGGTCTCTAAGTGATCACCAAACTCTCAAAAACATGACCTCGTACATCATTTTATAAACCTGCTCTTAGTAAAGTTTCAATATGCAGAACACAGTTTAGTGTAAATCCTTGGTTTTTGTTGCATCCAGACTGAAGTAAAAAAAAAAAAAACATTTTCCATCTGTCTGAAGTGAACCAACAGTACATGCTAACAGAATAAAATTAAACTTGTTCTGTGGGGAAGGCACTTGGCAGAAAACTTAATTCTTCATCCATAACATTAACACACCTGTGCTGAATTGGTTTTGAACATGTTCCCTGAACCAGGGAGCGGATCAGGTTCAACCCAAGTCCAGCAAACTACCCAGAAGGATGAACAGTCATTCATCCCTGTCCTACTTTCCCTCTCTCAACATCCTCTTCATCCCTTCATTTCACTCCTCCATCACTGAAAAAAAAAAACAGCAGCACTGGTTAGACTGCTGTGAAACATCATTGATTAAAAATTACAGCACTTTCTGGATGAATCTGGAAATATTTATTTGACAGACCAGGCTGGTTAAAATCTTTGCATATCAAAATGTGCAGCTGGCCTCAAAAGGAAATATTAATATAGTCCTCTATAACTTGTGTTTTATGTGATTGAGCATGCAAAATGAAAAGCAATACAAGCAAGTGCAAACGATAACCAAAAGGAATTTGAGAACTGAGAGATATTAGGTTTAACATGCTGCAAAACATCAACCAGCTTCCACCTTTAAAAAAAATTCTCCATCATGTCAACCCAGCAAAAAGTCCTAAAATAACCCCCAAATAATCCAGTGAGTGCAAAGACATGCAAGTCATGACAACTGACAACTGCATTACTCCAAGTTTCAGCCAGTTATTGCAATAAATTTAAATCAGTTTTCTCTAAAACAAACTCTTAAACAACTCTCTTCCTCTAAAATAAAAATAAAATAAAATCCATCCATATATTATCTTTACCCACTTCGTCCTTGTTGCGTCTCAGGGGTCACCGGAGCCCATATCCAGCAGTTACTGTGCGAGAGGCAGGGTACACCATGGACAGGTTTCCAGTGCATCACAGGGACACAGAGACAAATGAGACAAACAACCATTCAGAAAACTCACATATGCATGGAGAGAACATGCTAAATCAGCCCCGAAAGGCCTCTGGCTGGGATTCAATCCGGCAACCTTCTCGCTGAGAAGCAACAGATCTACCAATTATGCCACTGTGCCGCCCATGCATCTGAAATTTTTAATTTGAAGGTACTGTAGTTACATTTCAAAGTCAAAGTCAACTTTATTGTCAGAACTGCAATATGTACAGGACATACACAGGATTGAAATTGCGTTTCTCTCAGTCCCTCTGTGCAACAGTAACCATTTAAACACTAAAACACTGAAACATTTAATAAACATAAGCATAAAATAGTAAAAGTGTAACACTGTCCTGAGTTTTTGCATAGTAGTATAAAAGTATGAAAATTTACACCAACACTAAAACACTAAACATTTAATGAACATAAGCATAAAATGAAATAATAAAAGTGTAACACTGTCCTGAGTTTTTGCATAGTAGTATAAAAGTATGAAAATTTACACCAACACTAAAACACTAAACATTTAATGAACATAAGCATAAAATGAAATAATAAAAGTGTAATACTGTCCTGAGTTTTTGCATAGTAGTATAAAAAAAGTATAAAAAGTATATCTATAAAATAAACTGAAGGTTCTAGCATTGACATTTGCAAAGAGTGGCAAAGCAGCATGTGAGTTAATGTACACAGTATATGTATGAGGTAGTAGTTGATGTTGGTATAGAGGCATTTGTATGTAGCGTGCACTCAATACGTAAATATCATGTCCAGGCTGGACTATTGCAAGTGTTTATATGTGGGTGTTGAAAAACGTCTTTAAAAAGTCTTCAGTTAATCCAAAATGTTGCTGCCAGAGTTTTAATGTTAGTAGGAGAAATCATATTTCTCCAGTTTTAGCTTCTCTCCATTGGCTCCCAGTCAAGTCCAGATATTTTTAAGATTACCCGGTAGGCTTAAGACTTTCCTTTTTGATAAATCATATATATATTCACTGATAAAAATAATCTATAGAATTTACCCAAAAAAGGTGAGGTAACAATTTGCGCCCAAAATATTTGGGTATATTTTATGCTATTTGTTATGCTGGAATTGTTACAGTCCAAAAATAGGTAGTGTCGATAAGATTTACCCATTATATTTTAATTTAATTGATGCCTAATATATTAAGGTAGTTTAAAATAATTTGCATGGGTTGTATTTACAGCACTCAAAAATCCTTTATTACAGTGTTGGGTTTCCTGAGCTATCCCTTATGCTGCTATAGGCTTAGATTGCTGGTGGACAAATTGATCACATTTAATAATAATAATAATAATAATGAATTCAATTTATAACGCACTTTTCATTAATGAAAATCTCAAAGTGTACATTTACTCACTCTGCTACAGTCTTTACTTGCACAACTCTGCCTGTTTTGTAGTTGTAACTACTTTTTATCTATGACATTTTTTTTGACTTTCATCCAATAAAAAGTACACCTGGACCTGCCATTCTGTGATTGTTTGTTTCTCCTTACTGTCCTCTCATAACCAGCCGATCAAAGTAGATGGCTGCACGTCTTGAGCCTGTTTCTGCTGGAGGTTTCTTCCTGTTGACAATTAGTTTTTCCTTTCCACTGTCGCCTTTGTGCTTGCTCAGGATGGGAGACTGTGACAAAATGAAGATTCAACACAGTCTGCTGGCTTCCTGAAATAGAGAACTTTTAATAATTGACTATTTTTTCAATATATGTGAATGTTTTTATACCGTGCCCTGAGATGTCTTCTGTTGTGACTTGGTGGGATACTGTAAATAAACTGAATTGAATTGAAATACACTGTTTATCAAAACACATCTTATTGCCTAACTGTTTTCCTTCTATAAGTAAAGAGACCAAACAAACAATTCAAGGTTATATTTAGTTATTCACTTGCTTACTGGTGACTTGTGTTTAAAATGATTATAAAGTCTTATCTTGGAAGCACAATGCAGGGCATATTGGATAATAAAATGTGTTAAAATAAATCAATTTAATCAGAAAATCAGAATATTTTTTCCTACTTTAGCCAGAAATAAAACCATACCTAAAGACTGATCTACTCCAATACTTCCATACGATAAAATAATAGCCTTTTCTTCGATAAAAATGCTGTTTTCATGTACTTTAGGTAATTTATGTTCAGTAAATCTAATGAATGAAACAAAGTTATTTTGTGGTTTTACTAACTATTCTAAACTAGCTTTTGGGAATACAGTACACATGATGTTTTATAATATTTTTATGCAACTTCATGTATTTTTATGGAACTCTATCTGGATAAAAACACTCAGATAATTTCAAAGACACTATTTTCTCATGGGTCCAGTGTGTGGCTCTGACAGAGAGGCTAAATACTAATAATTATTCTGACTTTTCTTTAAAAAGATGAGAAGTTGTTGTTTCTGGAGCCTACACAAAAGCAACAAAAAATATCAGTAATGCAGTTATAATGTAATGAATAAAAGTCCTACCCTGATAAAATAAAAGTCATGTTCACTTAACCAGCAGACAAGTTCAAATAGCACCATGAGTCATGTCTGAAAATATATATCTACATACATATATATATATACAT
>JBBPBX010077101.1:0-16948 GCA_038048925.1 Garcialebias charrua
CACCTTGAACTGAGTTGACTAAAAGTTACTGTATCTTTCGGCATATAAGTCGCAGTTTTTTGCCTAATTTGCATGTCCTGCGACTTAAACGGCGAAGCAACATATTTATGGTTATTTTCCCCATATTTTTAGACCAATGTTTGGCTGAGATATGACCATTTCCATTCATTCTGACTGAAAAAATGGAGCAGTACCACTTTCGGCTGCTAGGGGCGCTAAAGGGCCCTCTAGGCTTTTGACGACTACCGGTGTACCTAAATGTGTACCGATATTTTAGAGCAAAAAAAGTCCTGCTGGATGGACAGCATGTGCGCGCACATCATGCTGCAATTTAAAGATAAAATTAAAGTGTTTAACTCCATTCCTGCATCATCCTGGGAGGCTTGACCAAGCTTCAAAGCAGCTCTGCACCGCCTTTGGGAGGAGTGATGGTGGACGGAGAGCAACAGCTTCACGGCTACAGGACGGATGTGCCACGCGACGTTCCAGCAGGTCCTTGGATGGATGGATGGATGGATGGATGGATGGATAAAGCGTGGACCTCAGTCAGTAAAGAATCCATCCTTCGTGGTTCAGGAAGGCCAGGATGTTTGCTGGACGACGTGGAGGAGGAAGAGGAGGCTCTGAGCACTGCATCAACTACCGTTACCTTCTCAGGAGTTGGCAGAACTCTTCACCAGCGACACAGAGGATGAAGAATTCAACGGGTTTGAATAAAAATAAATAATTAAATAGGTGTTTCTGTCATCATTATGGGCGGGTGGGCGTGTAGTAATTTTAAAGCCGCTTTATTTCATCTGCGTCATTTTGCCATATTTTTTAACCGTCAAAGTGAATTTATTAAGAAAAAGTTAAACTGAGACACTTTTGCTATAATGTCAGCAAACAATTTTTTAAAGGTGTTTATCTTGTTAAATTTTAAAGAGATGCAGCATTTCCGCTCGCTGCACGTGCACGCTTTGCAGATCTGAGGCGAAACAATTTTTTAAAATCCAGCTGATTTGAACATTATGTGCATTTATTAAGGAAAAGTTCAGCTCAGACGCATCTTTACTATAATGTCAGCAAACAAATAATTGTTTTTAAGTGTTTATCTTGTTGAAATTCTTCCGTACACACTCCTGTGGCCATTTGGCAGCCAATCTATTTTTGGCAAAACTCCGACCCACGTTTCCGGGTTGTCAGCGGTGACGCGCAACAAACGCGACGCGTCATCGGTGATGCATAATATGCAACGTATATGGTGGTGCGAGATGTTTATGGATTTTTCCACTTTATTGGACATAATTGGACTTAAAATCCATTTAGTAGGTCACAAGATATTTTGCTAACAGACAGACTAGGTAATTCCAAGGTTTTAAGCAGATCTTGCATAAGTTATTAGCTTTTAGTTCTGGTGACACTCAGCTTCTACCCAGTTTTAACAGTATCTGTGAAACTGGCTGTCATCGTCATATTTGGTTTTCTTATGCGAGTTGGCTGTCAAAGTCAAGTCAAAGTCAACTTTATTGTCAGATCTGCAATATGTACTGTACAGGACATACACAGGACCGAAATTGCGTTTCTCTCAGTCCCTCGGTGCAACAGTAAACATCTAAACATTGAAACACTGAAACATATAATAATAGACATAAGCATAAAATAGTAAAACTAACACTGTCCTGAGTTTTTTTTTTTTTTGCATAGCGGTGCAAGAGCATGAAAATCCACACCAACTCTAAAACTAAAACATTAAACATTTAATGAACATAATACTGTCCTGAGTTTTTGCATACTAGCACAAAAAAAAGAGTATAAAAAGTATAACTAAAATAAACTAAAGGTTTCTAGCATTGACATTTGCAAAGTGGCAAAGCAGCGTATGAGTCAATGTACACAGTATATGTATGAGGTAGTAGTTGATGTTGTTATAGAGGCAAAAAGTGGCATATGCAGTAAGGCACATTGGGCATCCCTAAATAAGACCGTTCAGAGCACACTGTATATGTACCAGCAGTGGTGTAGATATTAGAGTAGTGTAAATAAATGTAAACAGTAGTAATTACATGTAAGCAGTAGTAATAAAAGTAAACAGTATTAATAAATGTAAACAGAGAATGTAAACAGTATTATGATTATAGGCAGTGATGTAATACAGACATTAGTGCAAGTATGAGAAGTAGTGCAAACTGTATGAGCACATGACCGAGAGTTTAGTGAAAAACTTTGTGTTGAGTGATAATGTGTGAGAAAGTTTTAGTGTTAAGGCAGTTCAAATGGGAGGGGGGGCAGAGCAGGCAGAGTGTTTAGCATTCTGACTGCCTGATGAACAGAGCTGTCTCTCAGTCTGCTGGTTCGAGCCTGGAGACTCCTCAGTCTCCTCCCTGATGGCAGCAGTCTGAAGCAGCTGTGTAGTGGGTGTGTGGGATCACCTGCCATGCGGTGGGCTTTCCGAGTGAGGCGTTTGCTGTGTAAGTCCTGCAGTGAGGGCAAGGAGGTGCCCACGATCTTCTCAGCTGCTCTCACAATGCGCTGGAGGCTCTTGCGGCAGGATGCAGTACATGCACCAAACCACACAGTGATGCAGCTGGTCAGGACACTTTCTATGGCACCTCTGTAGAAGGTGCTCATGATGGGGGTTGAAGCTCCAGCCCTTTTCAGCTTGCGGAGAAAGTAGAGACGCTGGTGAGCCTTCTTTGCCAGTGCTGCAGTGTTCCTGCTCCAGGACAGGTCCTTTGAGACGTGCACTCCCAGGAACTTGGTGCTGTCTACTCTCTCCACTGCGGTGCTGTTGATGGTCAGAGGGGCATGTTGGGCATCCTTCTTCCTGAAGTCCACAACAATCTCCTTTGTCTTCTCCACGTTGAGAGTGAGATTGTTGTGTCCGCACCACAAGGCCAGGCGGCTCACCTCGTTCCTGTAGTCCGTCTCATCGTTGTTGCTGATGAGACCCACCACTGTTGTGTCGTCCGCAAACTTGATGAAGTGGTTGGAGCTGTACGATGGTGTGCAGTCGTGTGTTAGCAGGGTGAATAGAAGGGGGCTCAGCACACATCCTTGTGGGGCCCCTGTGTTCAATGTGATGGTGCTAGATGTGTTACTCCCGACCCGCACTGTCTGTGGTCTCCCGGTCAGGAAGTCTAGCAGCCAGTTACACATTGAGGTGTTCAGCCCCAGACTGTCCAGTTTAAGGATGAGCTGTTGGGGGATGATGGTGTTAAATGCCGAGCTGAAGTCGATGAACAACATTCTAACATAGGAGTCCTTCGTGTCCAGATGTGTGAGAGCTGTGTGAAGGGCAGAGGAGATGGCATCGTCGGTTGAGCGATTAGGTCGGTATGCAAATTGGAAGGGATCCAGGGAGTCAGGGAGGACAGATGTGATGCTTTTCATGACTAGCCGTTCAAAGCACTTCATCAGGATGGGGGTGAGTGCTAATGGGCGATATTTTTGGCAAAACTCCGACCCACGTTTCCGGGTTGTCAGCGGTGACGCGCAACAAACGCGACGCGTCATCGGTGATGCATAATATGCAACGTATATGGTGGTGCGAGATGTTTATGGATTTTTCCACTTTATTGGACATAATTGGACTGATGCGACTTATAAGGCGGTGCGACGTGTACGGCAGAAAAGACGGTAATCAGTTGTATACATCAATTTTTTCCTTTCTAAGAGGTTCATTAAAATCCATTTAGTAGGTCACAAGATATTTTGCTAACAGACAGACTAGGTAATTCCATGGTTTTAAGCAGATCTTGCATAAGTTATTAGCTTTTAGTTCTGGTGACACTCAGCTTCTACCCAGTTTTAACAGTATCTGTGAAACTGACTGTCATCGTCATATTTGGTTTTCTTATGCGAGTTGGCTGTGGCAGCCATCTTGATTTAGACCAATTTCAACTTCTTTTTTTTTTCCCTTTTATAGATGGCCTCCCTTCTCACCTTACAGCCATCCTCTCACACCGATATGATTTTTTTTTATAGAGAGAAAGGAAAGATAGAAAGTAAGACAACAAAACACAACAATTATCCACAAAAAGAGCACAAGGCAAACACACCCAACCTCCGTCTGAATCCTGCAAAGTACATGACAGAACACAGCAACGAAACACACATGCATAAAGACTAATAATATTCATGACCTTGCAGTACATTTCCATAAATAAACATACCCATACCTACAAATATATATACAGTATACATACATATACATTCATATTCAGTCACATACCCATCTACATATCTGCATATGATATCTACATATACATCCTGCATCCATTTGTGTGTGGTTGTGAGCATGCATAAGTGAATAAGGTTCCTCCAAATAGAACATTCAGTAGCGACCGTGAAGCATCAGAGATCCGTCCCCCCAAGGCCCGAGGCAGACGAAGGGGCGATCATAGCCCAAGACCCCAAGAAGGACCCCGAGCCCAGAGTCCCCAGGGCCACCCGAACAGGACGAGCCACTCACCCACTCCCCAGATCTGCCCAAAGGGGAGAACCGGAAGAGCCCCACCAGCGACTACACACAATGACCCCCGGGGGCCAACAGCGACAAACTCACAGGCCCCCGCCGGAGCCCGCAGCATAGGCCCGTTGCACTGACGTAGCCCCAGGCCCGGCAACAGACACAAGGCCCGACACAATTTCAACTTCTTATCTGCTGTATGGGGATCTAACGATTGCTTTCTGAACATTTCCTTAAAAGTTGTCCAGTGATTTATGAAACATTTTACTGACAGACAAAAAAAATGATAATATGTCATTACATGATTAAAAATAGATGAGTAAATAAATGTTACTCTGATGTCTTCCATGAGTGTTGTTTTCTTGACTGAAATTGAACTAGGAGTGCAAGTTAACCTTAATGTTTATGCTACACAATATTCAAGAAGGTAGGATTTACACTGTGGAGGAGAACAGAGGCTTTGTATTTAATTTAATTTATTAATTTATTTATTTTTTGTCTGAGGCATTGCACAGTGATGGATCATCGTGAGAGGAGGGATAATTTTTTTCCACAACCAGGTGCAACGGTGGAGCCAAGAGGGTGGTCAGTGGTGGCCTTGACCACCATAGATTAATCCTCAGCCACCCCAATCATTTGAAGAAATTGTACTTTTAAATAATATAAAAACTAAAAAGTTTAGTTTCCTAAAATTATAGCAGTGGTTGGTTCACATCCAGTATATTCATGGTGGAAACCATCTTGAATTTTGACCTGGCAACCCAATTTTCAAAAGGTAGCCAGTGCCACACACCAAAATGGAAGTCAATACCTCGTTTATTTTTCTTTTTTAATTTGCTTAATAAATGCACGGACGGATGGACTGACGGATGGAGGGTATTTCTAATTAACCTTCTTCACTCCACAACGGGGGGACAATAAAATTAGACAAAGTTTGTCAAAGAAACTCAACAAACATGAATAATTTTCCTGATGATGCAGTGAAAGATTGCAGCAGAGGTAAAGGAAAGGCATTGGATGTGAGCGATGAAGGGCGCTGATAAAGAGGAGATATCTCTCCTTGTGATTACAGAGTCAAATCACTGACCGTCCTCTGTTAATCACCAGGCCCGGGGTCCTTGACTCGCTCTCTTCTCACTGCCGTCATTGCACCGCAACAGAAATGTCCTCAGACGATTATTTTCCATACACTCTACAGCATAATTGTCCAGCTCCACTTGTTCAGCGTTAGTAAATTAACTTTGGAGTATATTTTGTTCAGTCTGCTCAGAAGTATGTCATTATTTGCCAGAACTATGGGCAACTCTTTTCTGACAGCTGTCAAAATGTAAGCAAACAAATGAAGCACCTATCTTCCCTGTTCTATTTCTGTTTTTAATGTTTCTGTTTCACAACCAAACCCCAAAAAATAATAAAATAAAAAATAGAAAGATTTCTTATGTACAGTTTTGAGCTTTTGCTTTCTTTTATTTGACATTTTTCTGCCACCGTTTTCCTAACATGTTTTTGTTTCTTCTGTGAACATTATGCTAGGTGTAACATCAGAGAGAAATCAATTTCCTGCTTTCTCAGTTTGCTAAGCTGACTGATGTTGGCTGACAGCTGGCTGCACAACAGGTATAACATGAACCTGTGGGGTTTGAAGAAGAAGACAAAAAACTACTAAATGTGACCGATGTCCTCCATCGCCGAGAGATTTAAATACTGAATGTTTGTTGTTTTCAAGATGACAGTTTTTCTGCACTGGAATGGAACAGGGAAGATAGAGGTGATCCGTTTTCATTTATACAGGTGCTGGTCAGAAAATTAGAATATCATGAAAAAGTTTATTTATTTCAGTAATTCTATTCAAAAAGTGAAACTTGTATATTATATTCATTCAGTGCACGCAGACTGATATATTTCAAATGTTTATTTATTTTAATGTTGATGATTATAACTGACAACTATTGAAAACCCCAAATTCAGTATCTTAGAAAATTAGAATATTACCGGGACTTAAGACCAATTAGACAAAAGTATTTTTTTAAATAAATGTTGGCCAACTGAAAAGTATGAACATGAAAAGTATGAGCATGTACAGCACTCAATACTTAGTTGTGGCTCCTTTTGCCTGAATTACTGCAGCAATGTGGTGTGGCATGGAGTCCATCAGTCTGTGGCACTGCTCAGGTGTTGTGAGAGCCCAGGTTGCTCTGATAGTGGCCTTCAGCTCTTCTGAATTGTTGGGTCTGGTGTATCATATTTTCCTCTTCACAATACCCCATAGATTGTATATGGGGTTAAGTTCAGCTGAGTTTGCTGGCCAGTTAGGAACAGGGATACTGTGGTCCATTAAACAAGGTACTGGTAGTTTAGGCGCTGTGTGCAGGTGCCAAGTCCTGTTGGAAAATGAAATTTGTATCTCCATAAAGTTGGTCAGCAGCAGGAAGCATGAAGTGCTCTAAAACTTCCTGGTAGACAACTATGTGTTGACCTTGGACCTCGGAAAACACAGTGGACCAACACCAGCAGATGGCATGGCACCCCAAACAAACACTGACTATAGAAACTTGACATTGGATCTCAAGTGACGTGGATTCTGTGCCTCTCCTCTCTTCCTTCAGACTCTGGGACCTTGATTTCTAAAGGAAATGGAAAATTTACTTTAATCAGAGAACATAATTTTGCCCCCCAAAGATCATAACTTTGGACCACTCAGCAGCAGTCCAGTCCTTTTTGTCTTCTTTAGCCCAGTAGAGACACTTCTGGTGCTGTCTCTTGTTCAAGAGTAGCTTAACACAAGGAATACAACAGCTGAAATCCATGTCTTGCATGTCTGTGCATGATGGTTCTTGAAGCACTGACTCCAGCTGCAGTCCACTTTTTGTGAATCTCCCCCACATTTTGGAATGGGTTTTGTTTCACAGTCCTCTCCAGGGTGCGGTTATCCCTATTGCTTGTACACTTTTTTCTACCACATATTTTCCTTCCCTTCGCCTCTCTATTAATGTGCTTGGACACAGAGCTCTGTGAACAGCCAGCCTCTTCAGCAATGAACTTTTGTGTCTTGCCTTCCTTGTGCAAGGTCATTAATGGTCATCTTTTGGACAACTGTCAAGTCAGCAGTCTTCCCCGTGGTTGGGTATGGGTAGCATACAGACCATTTAAAGGCCTTTGCAGGTGTTTTGAGTTAATTAGCTGATTAAAGTGTGGCACCAGGTGTCTTCAATATTGAACCTTTTCACAATATTCTAATTTTCTGAGATACTGAATATGGGATTTTCATTAGTTGTCAGTTATAATCATCAACATTAAAATAAATAAGCTTTTGAAATATATCAGTCTGTGTGTAATGAATGGGTATAATATACAAGTTTTAATTTTTGAATGGAATTACTAAAATAAATCAACTTTTTCAAGATATTTTAATTTTATAACCAGCACCTGTGTATGGTAATAATGGCCATCTTGGATTTTGGCGAGACAAGCCAATTTTCAAAAGGAATGTTTTCTTACATGCAGCCACACACACAGGGCCGGCCCAAGGCATAAGCAAACTAAGCAGCTGCTTAGGGCCCCAGGGCCACTAGGGGGCCCCCTAAGTGGAAGCGCGGGTTTTAGGAAGTTTGTGAAGTATTAAAGGGATTGTGACATGATTTTGTAAATTTGAATATTTGTCAGAACATATATATCTTATATCATTGAGCTCTGGTCGTTTTTGCATAATAAATTATAAATATATTAAAATTTCATTCCAAGTTATGATAGTCATTTCTCTGGGACACGCCCCTAAAATTCCGTGCATTCCGCAAAACCGTCATTTGACGTACACGTGGGGAGCCGCTGCTCAACGCGCATGTAATTAATAATGGCGGAGCATGTCGACTCAGACGAGTGCAGCATTTCTAGTATTGATCTAAGCAATTTGTCTTCAGTTTTGGAAGGTCAATATAAGTAGTAGAAGTTTTAATCTTGCTCAAATCATTTTATTGTATACTCTATTAATGGAAAACTTATTAACTTTTACGATTCAGCTTTAAAAAAAACGTGCAGGGAGCCTCGTGGCTTTGAGCACGTCCGATTGCGTTTGAGATCTATCATTTTAAGACAGTAAATCATCCAAAACCCTCATTAATAGACTCTCCCCTAATAAAAACAAACAACAGATCGTACCTGATTGCGCCGACATAATTTAAAAATACCTAAATAGCACCCCGTGTTGACTCGGTAGCTATGCTAATGTCTGTTAGCAAGCAGATGTCGGCTGATAGACCTCACGTCTGACATATATCATTTTTAAACAGTAAATCATCCAAAACCCTCATTAAATGACTCTCCTCTATTAAAAACAAACAACAGATCGTACCTGATTGCGCCGACATAATTTAAAAATACCTAAATAGCACCCCGTGTTGACTCGGTAGCTATGCTAATGTCTGTTAGCAAGCAGATGTCGGCTGATAGACCTCACGTCTGACATATATCATTTTTAAACAGTAAATCATCCAAAACCCTCATTAAATGACTCTCCTCTATTAAAAACAAACAACAGATCGTACCTGATTGCGCCGACATAATTTAAAGTCCATGACCCACCATGTTTTCAAATTGCATCGCCATTAATATTTATTAGTTTATTTAAAAATAATACAGGAGCGTTTATTTATATTGTAGAGAAATAATGCAAAATGTGTTATTTCATGATTTATAGCAGATTTTAGCAGAAGCTCCGGGAAGATCTGCCCCTCTCCAAATATGGGCATTCACATCACTAAAGATTCCGCCTTGGAGTTACAGGCGGAGTTTTAATAAGCCTTCATCAACTTCCATGACCGCTGCTCTAGAGAGGAAAAAAAAAGAGAAGCGGTTGCTCACTGATGTCTGTCATATTCTGAGCAGCATCCACGTAGACATACTAGTTTAATTCGCTTGATCGCGACAAATTCATTCATTTCCGCATCGGCTTTTTAATCTCTCCCCTGACCAGACAGGTCGGGAGTAGAAAGGCAGCCGCGGCGCGGAGCTCTGTCGGTCTGGATGTACCATCGCGCGCGGGCTTCCCCGTGCTCTCTGTGCTTCCCCGTGCTCCAGCAACAAGGCTGGACAGAACCGAGCCCCAGCACGAACTTCAAAGCTGACCCGCAGCGGAATGGGGAGCCAGGGAGAAGCCGCGCGGCTCGCTCCTCTCTGGGCAGAGGACAGGAGAGCAGCCAGCAACAGTCGCAGCGGTGTTATATCTTATTAAAAAGGTCTATAAAATAAATAATAAATAAAAGCAGACCACTGGTCCAGTTGTACACAAAAATGCACCAGGAAATATGCAGTTTTACTCTCACTCTCATAAACCTCCATGGAAACTCACTCCTACCTTCTGCCTTGCTTTCTGGGTGGAGATCAATGTAACGAAAGGCATGACCCTTCGGGACTTTTCGGCCAGGTTTCCGGATTCATTCGGGAGTGGGTTGTTTTTTTTTTTTTTTTTTAACCCTCGCCTGGCCCAAATGCAAAAATGAAAATAAAATTCATAAAATACTACAGTAATTCTCCAATATGGTGAATTGTTACTGTCACGGTGGGTGTTGTCCTTTAAAAATACCTAAATAGCACCCCGTGTTGACTCGGTAGCTATGCTAATGTCTGTTAGCAAGCAATGTCGGCAGATAGTCCAGGTCACGTCTGACATATATCTTTTTTAAACAGTAAATCATCCAAAACTCTCATTAATAGACTCTCCCCAAATAAAAACAAACAACAGCTCGTACCTGATAGGCAGTAAGATGGTCGCTGCAGACATAGGACTCTCAGTAGGAACCCATCGGTCACAAGATCTCTGTACTTCCATTCTAGGCAAAGTTTCTCATCTTTTGGGAATTTGTGAAGGCTCACTTGTTCACTGCTGATATTAGAACACCCAAATGCGCGACAACGTGACAGCATTTTTCAAGTTACACCAAAAAAAAAAGAGTCGATCTTTCACCAAACAAAGGGGCAAGCCAGGCTCCGCCTTATGCCCAGTGCCCACGTGTACGTCACATGAAGATTTGCATAAATTCACGGGGCGTGTCCCAGATAATTCATGGTAAAAAATTACCATAAATTGGAATGAAATTTTAATATATTTATAATTTATTATGCAAAAACGACCAGAGCTCAATGATATAAGATATATATGTTCTGACAAATATTCAAATTTACAAAATCATGTCACAATCCCTTTAAGGAAGAAGTAACATAAACAGGTCAAATGTGCGAGTAAAGGTTATTTAAGGTTTTAAGCTCAACTTTTATAAATTGCATACATTTACATAGTTTTAATAACTAATTATTCAACTTTAAATTTGTTCTTTAGCCATTTTACGTGGTTTCAAGTAATTGTTCATTACATTATTTATTTCCTTGTTATTTTCTTTTGTTTGTTTTTGCACAATTTTATTTGTTTTTATGCATCTAAGTCATCCGATTGTTGTTGATCTTGCACTACAAATTATTTTGAACATTACTGTTGCGATTCTTTGGAACCACAGATAATGAACCAGATGACACTTTTGCTGTAAACTACATTGCATACTGATGATTTTTTATTTTTTTGTTACATTTAGTGTCCCATGATTTATACATTTAGTATAATGTAAACAGGGCCATCAGAGTTGCAGTGAGTTTATGTTAGGTGGGTGAACGATCTGATCATCTGACTGTTGATTGCAGTAATCCACATTATTAGCAGAAATAGAGGGCCCCAAATCAAATTCCGCTTACGGCCCCATGGAGGCTTGGGCCAGCCCTGCACACACATTATACAATTACATTACACAAAAGATGCATAAAAGCTGAACCTTGCCCCCACCTAGAATTCTCTGACCTTATCCCAATTTTACTGGCCCCTGCTTACCTGCTCCAGACCGGTACAAAAGAAAGTTAAATGTTGGATCCAGGACAGTGGCCCCATACTGAGAGATTGTTTTGAAAGAACAGACTGGCAGGTTTTCAGAGAAGCTGTTTGTTGTGTCCTGCAATTGCATAAGACTGACAGCAGGGGAAACCTCCGAGTAGGGAAAGAACAGGATGTGGAGAGAGGAGAAGAAGAGTTGGAAGAAGTTGATTAAAGCATGGTGTTATGAAGTGAGCTCCGTCTGCAGTACTCTGATTCTACACCTACGTATTAGCAACAACACAACATTGGCGACGAAGATGGCTCTTTCTGTACCTTTGCCTGCTCCATTCATGCCGTGCCCAGGTGAACCGACAATACCGTTTCCAACGTGGCTAAAGATGTTCGACAACTACATGCTAGTGATAGCCGCGTCGGGAGATGGCTGGCCTGATGCCAGAAAGAGCGCGGTTCTACTCCATGCGTTGGGTACGGAAGGACAAAGACTTTTCTACAGCTTGCCGAATACCGGGACCACGTTCGCTACTGCTATTGCTGCCCTTAAAGAACATTTCGTCCCGAAGGTGAACGTCATTGCTGAACGTCACAAGTTTCGACAACGTGTACAGAGGCCGGATGAAAAGGTACAACAATTCTTAGCTTCTCTGCGTGAGTTAGCTGCCACATGTGACTTTGGAAACATGGAGGAACAAATGCTACGTGATCAACTGATAGAGCGTGTTGCTAATACTCGAATCAGAGACAGACTGTTACTCGAACCAGAGCTAACTCTTGCTAAAGCTACTACGTTGGCGCTACAAATTGAGAGTGGATTAAGAGATGCTAACGTACTTTCTGATGCTACCGCTGCTAGCATTTCTGTTCCCGTGAGGGCTGTACTGTCTGATGCTAACGCTGCTAACGCTTCAGCTCCCGTGAGGGCCGTACAAAGACAGCCGAAGTCAAGCCGCCGCTGGGACGCGAGGAGGACGCCGCGGGACCATGCTGCTTCCACGACTCAACTTGCTGCTACTACACGCCGTTCCTGCTTCCGCTGTGGATCCTTCGACCATCTTGCTAACCACCCTTCATGCCCTGCTGCTAAAACGACATGCAACGAGTGTGGTAAAGTGGGTCATTTTTCACGTGTTTGCCGTTCGACTCAAAAGGAGGTACGTGAAGTCGTCGTTAATGAAGCCACGGTTCTTTACATGAACAATGCAGTGCAAGACAAGATTCTCTGCACAGTTCAAGTGACTGTTAATGGACGACGTACAGATGTTGAACTGATTGTGGATACAGGCTCATCAGTGTCCATTATACCAGAAGAGATCTACCACACCTACTTTTATGACTGTGTACTAACTGAACCTACAGTTACTCTTGTTACTTATGCAAAAGAGAAAATTGCTGTGAAAGGGTGCTTAAAAGCTACTATTTCTCATGATGGTATTTCTACTGAAGGTACTCTTATTGTTGTTCAGTCAGGTGCTGCCCTGCTGGGTTTAGATTTATTCCAAGCATTACAAATGAAGCTTGAGGGACGACAAATTGTTACTGCTAATGCTACTTCTCCTACCTCTATGGTTCAGCCAGCTTTAACAAATACTGCTTCAGAGCATTCTCCAGGAATGTCAGTTCGGGAAGTTGGTTATGCTAAAAATTTCATACATAAAGTACAGATGTTGCCAAATGCTGTTCCAGTGCAACAAATAACTACTACTGCTCCACTTACTCCTGTTGAATTTCCTAGCAAACCATGGGAAAAAGTTGCAATAGACATTACAGGTCCGTTTGAAAATGCTAAATGGGACTGCCGTTATGCTATTGTGCTAACAGACTACTACAGCAAATGGCCTGAGGTTGCATTCGCTCCTACTGTTACTACAGACGTAATACTGAGTGTCCTAACAACTGTGTTCAGTCGAGAGGGTAATCCAATGTATCTTGTTTCAGATAATGGTACTCAATTTACTTCGCATGCGTTTAGTACTTTTCTGAGAGAGAGAGAGAGATACAGCACTTAAAGGTGAAGTCTGCAGTTTCTGTAGAACATCAGCACTTAGAAAAAATTTCAACAAGCAAAGCATTCTGATCCCTCCCCCTCAGAGCCATATATGGCTCTGCCCCCTTGTGGTCTGTTGAAATTCAAATTCAAGCTCTGTTTTTATTGGCTGATTCAAATTCAAGCTCGGTTTTTATTGGCTGGTTACAAACTTTGTTTTTATTGGCTGGAAAATGGCGGGTCACTTTTTCTTTTTAGAAATGCTTATTTACCACCTGGAGAAGCAAGGGGACAATATTTTTTTAAAGTTTTTTTCAGAGATTACCTCTCTAACATCAATCTAGTGACAGAGTGAAGAAATATGTTAAAAATATATTGTTAGAAAAGTTACATATAGCAGCTTTAAAGTCAAGTGTATATTATCTTAACGCAAATGGTGCTGTGGAAAGTTTTAACAGACTGCTTAAAGACTGCATACAAACAGCTGAAAGAAGTCACAGCTCATGGAAGGGAGCTGTCACTGAATTCCTTCACAACTACCGAGCTACTCCGCATGCAACTACCGGAGCTACTCCATTTGAACTACTGAGGAACAGAAAGATGCGTACCAAGTTAAACATACTCCCAGTAGAACTGAAGAGCAAAAGCCAAGCTCAAATACAACAGAGGGTGAAACAAAAGCAAAACAAAATGAAGGAATATACTGACAAGAAAATGAGAGCTAAAGTACCAACATTCAACGTGGGGGACACTGTTCGTGTTCGCAGACCGGATCACGTTTCCAAAGGATCTTCCAGATTCACAGAACCACGTACTGTAATGAAGAAAGTTGGACCAAATACTTTCTTACTGAGTGATGGGCGCAAGTGGAATGCTTCAAAACTTGCACTCTTCCCAAAACAAATCCTACGTGCTGCAGAACAAAATGATGATACTGTACTCGATACATATGCACTGCCAGGAAATACTGATGAACCGCTTGCTGTGTTGAGAAGAAGTCAAAGAGATAGGAATGCACCAAGCTGGTTGTCAGGTTTTGTAAGTTAAGAGTGAAAAAAGTGTAAACTATTCCTGTTCATACTGTTCTGTAAGACAAGTAATTTTACTACTGTTCATACTGTAATGCAAAGGGTTAAAAGGGTAAACTTTCATATTACAGTTGGCTTACAGAAATAATTATTTGATTACTTTGATTTTCTGCTGTCAGGTTACTGTACAAAATTACATGTAAGTAATTGTTTCAGGAAAAGGGAAATGTTGACCAAGGGGCCGCGATGGCCGCGCTCAGACCAGTAGCAGCTTCATGGGCTTCCAGAACATCCCCAGTTTTTAGTAGTTTTAATAGTGTTTTTGTACCTGACTCTGCGCGTTTTTTGCGGGTGAATTATAGCCGAACTGAGCTGTTGAGAATTGGAGCGGATTTACCACAAGGCACAGCTGAAATCAGCAACGAACTCAAATCAGAACTCGGAAGATTGGATCTGCTTAGATCATCTTTCTGGAAGCAGATGCGCGGAGGAAAGAAAAGAAAGAGGTGCTCTCGAGGGAAAAAACGTGGCTGTCGAGCAGGAATCATGACGAGACTACGAGCAGACGCTAAAACCGGTAAACCCCCGATGCCGGCTTTATTTCTGTCCAATGTGCGTTCGCTCGACAACAAGATGGACCTGCTTCGTCTGAGAGTAACAACGTCGGAGGAGATGAGGAGATGTTCGGTGCTTTGTCTCACGGAAACATGGATCAATGAAGACACTCCTGACTCTGTTTACGAGTTGGATAATAAACTATTTTTCAGAACGGACCGGTGCATCGAGACTACGGGGAAAACGCGAGGTGGAGGTGTCTGCATTTACGTTAACAAAGACTGGTGCACGAACTGTGCCGTTATCAGCAGGATCTGCTCAGCTGCTGTGGAGCTTTTAACAATAAGATGTAGGCCACATTACCTCCCCCGCGACTATTCAGCGATAATAATAAGCAATGTTTACATACCCCCCGATGCTAATGCTAAAGTCGCCCAGGAAGAAATTCATGAGTTACTCACCTCGCTGCAGTGTAAATATCCTGAGGGGTTTTTCATTGTTTCCGGGGACTTCAATCACGTGGATTTACGTGTCATCCTTCCAACCTTCAATCAGCACGTTTTCACAGAAACACGAGGAAATAAGACATTAGACCAGGTCTACACGAATGTGAAGGGGGCGTACACGGCGAAGCCACGCCCACCGATCGGGGCTTCCGACCATCGCTCCCTGCTATTGGTCCCTAGACAGCTCCCCCCACTCCGACGTTCGATGCCAGAACAAAGAGTGATAACATCGTGGCGCCAAGATAGTTCCCCCATGCTAAGAGACTGCTTTGAAAACACAAACTGGTCTGTCTTCAAAGAGGCAGCTACGAATGGAAATTCAATTGACCTGGAGCTTTATGCTTCCTCTGTCCTGGGTTACATCAGTACATGTGCTGAAAATGTATCCATAAGAAAGTGTGTTAAATTTTACCCCAATCAAAAACCCTGGCTAAATAAGGATGTCCGCACCCTGCTGGCAGCCAGGGACACTGCATTCAAGTCTAAAGATACTGAGGAGTTGAGAAAGTGCAGGAGAGAACTGGATGATGGCATAAAGAAGGCCAAAGCCGCGTATGCACAGAGGATCGAGGGACAGTTCACCTCACATGATCCAAGGAGCATGTGGCAGGGCATCAAATGCTTAACAGACTACAAGGGCAAAAGCAAACAATGCCCCAGGGACCCATCCCTGCCTGATGCCCTCAATAAGTTTTATGCACGTTTTGATGATCCAAACAGACCAACTAGCACCAGACTCACCTCATCACCAGACGAGGAGCACCTCAAAGTGACCGCAGCAGAAGTGAGAGGCAGTCTCAGAAGGATCAACCCTCATAAAGCTACGGGTCCAGACAACATCCCAGGGAAAGTTCTGAAGGAATGTGCGGACCAGCTCTGTGAGGTGCTGGCTGACATCTTCACCACCTCACTTGCACTGGAGTCAGTTCCCACCTGCCTGAAGACCGCCACCATCATCCCAGTCCCAAAAAGCTCCACAGTGACTGGTCTGAATGACTATAGACCGGTGGCTCTCACCCCGATAGTCGCTAAATGTTTTGAGAAACTGGTCATGTCCCACATCAAGACAGCCGTCAACATCAGCGAGGACCCTCATCAATATGCATACCGTGAGAACCGATCAACAGAGGACGCCATCTCCTCCGTGGTCCACACTGCTCTCACCCACCTGGATCAGAAGGACTCATACGTGCGTCTGCTCTTTGTGGACTTCACATCTGCCTTCAACACCATGATCCCCCAAACTCTGATAGACAAACTATCCACACTTGGACTAAGCCCCTCTATTTGTAACTGGGTCTTAGACTTCTTAACAGACAGACCACAGTCCGTGAAGATCCACAACTTCTCCTCCTCCACCATCACCCTCAGCACTGGCTCTCCTCAGGGATGTGTGCTGAGCCCTCTTCTGTTCACTCTGCTCACATATGATTGTACAGCCACACATCCAGGCTGTCATATTGTTAAGTTTGCAGATGATACAGCTGTGGTGGGATGCATCACAGATAATGATGAATCCAGCTACAGACAGGAGGTGGAACATCTGGAGAGCTG
>JBBPBX010077103.1:0-16948 GCA_038048925.1 Garcialebias charrua
CATGAGTGTGCACAGATCTCCATGAACTGAGTGGTTCTATCTGAACTCTGCAATATGGACTGGCATGCTCACCACCTTTGAGTCCCCCTCCCCTGCCCTCTGCGTAATGTCAGTATCCTTATGTGCAAGATTTTTTTCATTACCACTTCATTACCACTGTTAGGAATTTGTGTCTCCAAACCTTATGTGTCATTTTTCACCACTTTTATTGTCTGTCCAACAGATCTCACTTGTAAATGAGTCTTCGAGGCTCAATGTGACTTATCTGTTTAAATAAAGGTTGAATGAATGTCCGGCGTCTTCCCCCGCCATCTGATGCAGCTCACTACCCAGTGGTGATCAGTTGACAGCTCAGCTCCTCTCTTTACCTGAGAGTCCAAAACAAACAGCCGCAAATCAGATGACACGACTATGAAGTCTATCATCGATCTACGACCTAGGGCATCCTGGTGATCAGTTGACAGCTCAGCTCCTCTCTTTACCTGAGAGTCCAAAACAAACAGCCGCAAATCAGATGACACGACTATGAAGTCTATCATCGATCTACGACCTAGGGCATCCTGGTGCCAAATGCACTTATGGACACCCTTATGTTCGAACATGGTGTTTGTGATGGACAAACTATGACTGGCACAGAAGTCCAACAACAGAACACCACTCGGGTTCAGACCAGAGAGGCCGTTCCTCCCAATCATGCCCCTCCAGGTCACACTGTCATTACCCACGTGGGCATTGAAGTCCCCCAGCAAAATAAAGGAGTCCCCAACTGGCGCACCTTCCAGCACCCCTACCAAGGACTCCAAGAAGGCCGGATACTCTGAGCTGCTGTTTGGTGCATAGGCACAAACAACAGTCAGGGTCCATCCCCCACCCGAAGACGAAGGTAAGCCCCCCCTCTCATCTACTGGGGAAAACTCCAACACACAGGCATCAAGTCGGGGAGCTACAAGTAGACCCACACCAACTCGACGCCTCTCACCATGGGCAACTACAGAGTGGAATAAGGTCCAGTCCCTCTCAAGGAGATCGGTTCCAGAGCCCATGCTGTGCTTTGAGGTGAGCCCAACTATATATAGTCGGTATCTCTCAACCTCACGCACAAGCTCAGGCTCCTTCCCCACCAGAGAAGTCACGTTCCATGTCCCAAGAGCCAGCTTTGGTAAGCCAGGGTCAGAGCACCAAGGTTCCCGCCTTCGGCCACTGCCCATGGTATCATGCACCTGACTTTTATGGCCCTTCCTGTAGGTGGTGGGTCCACAGGAAGGCAAACCCATGCTGCTCCTTCAGGCTGAGCCTGACCGGGCCCGATGGGTAGAGACCCGGTCACCAGGCGCTCGCCGACGAGCCCATCCCCCAGGCCTGGCTCCAGGGTGGGGACCCGGTAACCCACGTCCGGGCAAGGGACACAGAGTTCCTTGTTGTGTCATGTCCATAAAAATCTTCTGAATAGCTCTTTGTCTGGCCTGTCACCAAGAACCAATCAGCCTTGGGAGACCCTAGCAGGGACAATGATAAATTGCCCCAGACAGCATAGCTCCTAAGATCATTCAGGCACACAAACTCCTCCACCACGATATGGTGGTGATTCAAGGAGACACCCCATGACACCCCGTCTAGAGATAATGATCATGAAGTTTTGTTAAGTTATCTTGAACAGATCAGAAGTTATAGGCAGGAAAACCTTGTTAAAGTGTTGACCTTGATTTGTGACCTTAACCTATAAAAACACATGACTGCAACTGGTCAAACTGGTTGGTTAAATAGAAAGTTGCATCAAGAAATTTCATAACTTTGCTTAAACATCTGCATGACTTCATTTAGTTAAAGGTGCTATGTGTAACTTTCTGTAGAGTGCAGAACTTAGAAAAATTTTCAACAGGCAAAGCATTCTGATCCCTCCCCCTCAGAGCCATATATGGCTCTGAGGGGGAGGCTCTGCTGAGATTCAAATTCAAGCTCTGTTTTTATTGGCTGGTTACAAACTCTGTTTTTATTGGCTGTCATTGTCCTGGTCACTCTGTGTTTTTAGTGTTTTTATAAATGCTGATAGAGAAGCAAGGGGACTATAGTTTTTTTCAGAGATTACTTTGTCTAACATCAGTTTGTCAGTAGATAGTGACAGAGTGAAGAAATATGTTAAAAATATATTGTTTGAAAAGTTACAGACTACATTACAATCTTACATACCCCAGCTTTAAACACATTTGTTTCTCTGCACGCCTGAAAGATGTGAACCAAGGAGGAGACTCCGCCTCCTCTCTAAGGGAAACCATCGGCTCAGAGTCACAGAGTGTGTTGTACCTGTGTGACTGAGTGTGTGCGTCACAGGCTCACCTGTATCTGTAATAGGAAACAAGCATCCTCTCTCTGACCTCTCCTTCGATTTTCTGGTCGATAACCAACAACATGACTCCGTATAGGTAAAGAGCCTCACACTGGCAGGAGAAAAACATGCACAACAGCCATTTGAACATCGGGAGACATCGGACTAAACCGAATAATGAAAAAGATCAAATACGGAGGTTTAGAATGTGGTAGCTAAAAGTTAACACTAGAGATATGTCATTTCCTGTGAAAATGCAGTGTTGAGAGTTGCTTAAAAAAGCAGAATGCAGCAGAATGCAGCAGAAATGTGTTTTAAAAAATGAATAGAGCAGAAATGTAGCCGAAATTAGCAGAATAAGCTGAAAAAGACAGGGGCTAAATAGAGTACAAAAAATCTGAAATGAGTGCAGAATTTAGCATAAAGTAGCTGATAAAAGAACAAAAAATGATCAAAAAACAGCAGAAAGGAGCTGAACCAGAACAAAAGCTGAAATGTGCTGTAAAGACTGTAAACAGCTAAAGGGTCTGAAGGATGTGAAGAGAGCTCTATTCATTTTCAAGGAGAAAAACATGGCCGACAAAACTTTTTGAAAAACTAAAAATTGCACAAATATTAAAAGTCGCAGCAGGGAAGTCCTGAACGAGCCGAACGTTTTGATTTGTGAATTGTTGTAACTTACGAGGAGTTGTTTTCCGTCCTCATTTAGAAGCACAGTTTCTAAGGTCTGCTGAATATAAACTCCCTCGTTGAGGTCATCTAAATATCTGCAGACAGCGACATGTTCATGTAAATGTTTATTTAAAGAGAACACGTTCACTGTTTAGAGCAAGCATGGAACCAAAGCAGAGTTCGACCCGTCATACCTGTTCAGATCCACTATATATTTGTGGACGCTCTCAAAGGCCAGATAGAACCTGGACAGGATCTCAGTGTTGTTCTCTCTGAACTCTTCGTCCAGGTCCTGAAGCTCCGCTTTGGCCTCCAGCTTCCCCTCGCAGTACTCGGGGCCCTGGAGAGGAGGCAACGTGGTGAAATGCAGCTGACAGTTCAGCTTTAATCAAAATATTGTAAATCAAACCACAACTAAACTAAGAACACTGCTGCTCTAATCAGGGAGTCCTGGAGCCAAGCTTCTGTGTTCTCTGAAAAAAATGCAACGTTTTGTGGCTAAATGAAAAGGTTTAGGCACTAGAAGTGTGTGTTTTGACCTTAAAGTAGCTGAAGTCGCAGATTATGTCTCCATATTTCTGCTGGTCACTTTTGTCCTTGAGCCTAAACACTGGTGGGATGAAGTCAGAGAGCCGCAGGAGCTCTGCAATGATGGCGTTCCCTCTGGAGACTATACTGAGGATGGCCTGGCCACACTGGTTGTTGTCGGCCAGGAAGTCCACCATGGCGGTCGGAGTGTGAAGGATTTAAAGAAAATACACCCTGATGCAGGGATTCTGGAACAAATATTCCTAAAAAATAAAAAAAGCATGGTTAAAAATAAGATAAATTGGGTTTACTTCTTTTTCAGATCACATATTAAATCAACCCCACACTGAAGTGTTGCCTGAGCAGGAAACTGAAAGCCTTTCAGTATCTATAAATGACATTAAAATGAAAAAGCTTTTTAAGAGTTTCATGCAAAAAAGGCCACGTTAAAGAGAACCTGTTGTTCATTGATGCATCTTGTGTAGCATTTTGATGCATGTAGAGATAATAAAGGCAGACAAAGTGAAAAGTCTAGACCAGGGGTCTGCAACCTGCGGCTCTAGAGCCACATGCGGCTCTTTGGTCCCTCTGTACCAAAACTAACATAAAACTGAATTTTATTGGTTGTTATACAAACAACAAAAAAGGACAACTGGTAGTTTTAGAAGTTTTCCTGTCATTTCTTTTGCAAATATGTGAAAACTAGAAAAAGTACAAGGAGTTAAACATACCCGCTTTAACTTTGTGCTTTGTTTTTATAACTACTTGTAATTAATTTTTCCACAAAAAAAAAAAAAAAACCTAGGTCTGCATTGTTCATAGTTTTTAATTAATTTAAAAAAAACTCTCTTTAAAATACTGTAATCTGGCCTTTTCATTTGTCTAAAATTGTTAAAATATAAATTATTTTATCTTTATGACATCAACCCTAGTGGCAACAAAAGGTCCCTCTAACAAAAATCTAAAGTGGCCCCTGGACCACCAGTTGATAACCACAGTTGTGACAGGTTGTTGCAGCTCTGAACACTTAATTTAGTGAACGAAGGTGTAAAATCACTTTGAACATCACTTTGAAAGGAGGTCAGCCCTTAACTGTTGTTGGATGTTATCGTCCCCCCTCCGCAACACCTGAAGCTCTGGCTTCCCTGACTGAATTCATAGGAAATTTAAAACACAATGAGATTGTTATGGCTGGAGATTTCAACATTGATTGGAATGAGTCGACCCCCCTCTGTGATAAATTCAAGGAATGTTGCCTATCTCTCAATCTAACACAACTTATCGATTCTCCCACCAGACCAAACATAAAATGTCCTGAAAAATCTTCTACCTTAGATCTGTTTTTCACAAATGCTCCTCACAAATTTCCTGGTATAGGTGTATTTGCTAACGTTCTGAGTGATCATTCCATAATAGCAGCTCTTAGATCTACTAAACTTCCACCTGCTAAGCCCAGAATAATTCAAAAAAGGGATTTGAAACGTTTCTGTGAACAGTCATTCCTTTGGGATCTATCCCACTTTGATTGGCAACATATCCTACAAATCAATGACGTGAACACTGCTTGGAACTATTTTCATAATAGTTTCATTCTCTTTGTAAACAAACACGCACCTTTCCGGCAGTTCAGGATAAAGGGCCGTGACAGCCCCTGGTTTACTCCTGAACTAGCTGATCTCCTACACTGGAGAGATCATCTTTGGGCCGCAGCAAGAAAATCACACTCAGACACTGATTGGTTGAAATTTCGGCAGCTAAGGAATAAATGCACAACTGCCATCAAAGCCGCAAAACGTAACTACTTCTTATCTCAGACCTCCAAAAATCTAAATGATCCAAAAAAATTCTGGAAAACCATTAAATCTCTCTCAGGCACCCCCCAATCATCTGACCTCCCATCACAATTTCTTGTTGACTCTGTTCCTGTGTCAAATAAGCACGAGATCCTGAACTGTTTCAATAAACATTTTGTTGCTTCTAGTTCATTATTTGACACAGTTACAAACGGAAAATCAGCCACTTTATCTAATAATCAAACTTCTACAAATCAAATCCCTTCTACAAGTCAACCATCTGTTAATCACACCTTCTCTTTTTCTCCGTTCTCAGTCAGTGAGGTAAATAAACTGTTAAATGATCTTGATCCAAAAAAATCTGCAGGTCCAGATGAACTTCCACCTTATTTCTTAAGGCTGGCTGCTCATATCATCACAGTCCCTGTGACCCACATCTTTAATCTGTCCATAAGCCAAAACACCATTCCGGATGCTTGGAAAACAGCATTTGTTCTTCCTTTGCTGAAGGGAGGTGACCCCACCTCACTGAACAATTATCGACCGATCTCTAAACTCTGCATCTTAGCCAAGGTTCAAGAAAAACTGATAAACTCCCAGATCAAAAATTATCTGGACTCATTTAACATCTTACCTCTCCATCAATCTGGTTTCAGGAAAAAACACAGCACAACAACTGCTTCTCTGAAGGTTCTGAATGATGTTGTTGAAGCATTGGATGCTAAGGACTATTGTGCTGCACTTTTCTTAGACCTGTCTAAAGCTTTTGACACTGTGGATCATAACATCCTGTGTCATAAGCTCTCAGAAATCGGTTTCTCTGATCACACCATCGGTTGGTTTTCTAACTATCTTTCCAATCGGAGGCAATGTGTTCAACATAACGGTACTTCTTCCAGCTATTTAACAGTTAAAAATGGTGTACCACAAGGCTCAGTTTTAGGACCCACTCTCTTTACAATCTACATAGCTAATGTAGGTCACTGCATCCCTGATGCATCCTTACATTTCTATGCTGATGATACAGTTGTTTACTGCCGAGCTAAAACAGTTGCTAAGGCTTTCCTGTTACTGCAATCTGCTTTTGACATCATCCAGTCAGATTTGTTCCGTCTCAAACTTGTCCTAAATGCTGATAAAACAAAAGGGATGTTTTTTTCAAATAGGAAGGCGGTTCCAGCAGATCCTCCTCTGATTTTTTCTTCAAATGGTGTCCCTATTGAGTTTGTTGATTCCTATAAATATCTGGGTATCCTGATTGATTCACATCTCTCTTTTAAACTCCACGTGGAAAACCTAGTGAAGAAACTGAAAGTTAAACTGGGTTTCTTTTTCAGAAACAGATCATGTCTATCACTGAATGTCAGGAAACGCCTTGTGTCTGTGACTTTCCTTCCCTCCATTGATTACGGTGACATTCTCTACATGAATGCTCCTACAAGCACCCTGCGGATGTTGGATGTTGTCTATCATGGTGCACTAAGATTCATAACTGGTTGTGATTATCGTACCCACCACTGCACCCTGTATTCACTGGTTAACTGGACATCATTAACCTCACGCAGACTCTTCCACTGGTACATTTTCATCTTTAAATCACTTCTTGGTCTGCTGCCCTCATACATCTCCTCCTACATGTCTTTGCGTGAGTGCAGCTACAGTGTGCGCTCTCAGGACATGATTACCTGCAGTGTTCCGTCAGTGAGGACTGAACTTGGAAAAAGGGCCTTCTCCTACTCCGCTCCTGCTTCATGGAATATCTTACAAAAAGATCTGAAGCTCTCGACCTTGACTTCTCTAAATGGTTTTCAGAATCTGTTGGAATCCTGGCAAAAACCAATGCAGATCTGTTCCTGTCTTTGATTTTATACGTCTACCTTATAATGTTTTGCTAGTTTTTTGATACTTTGTTAAAAAAAAAAAAAAAAACTTTCTTTTGTTTTTTTCTCTCTTTTGTTTTCTATTGTTTATTGTTTGTTTGTTTATTGTTTATTGTTTAAGGAAATTATACCACTGCTGTTCATTGTTCTTTAGTTTTAGCAGGTCGCTTTCGTAAATGAGCCCTTGAGGTTCAAAAGATTTACCTGACTAAATAAAGGTTGAATGAATGAAAAAAAATGGCTCATTTGACCGTAAAGATTGCAGACCCCTGGTCTAGACAATCATAAAACACCGACAGCCTTCCCCTCAGTTATCACAGGTCCCCAACAGGTGAACCACGGTCCAGATCCAAACCCAAATAAAGTCTTATCTGGGCCCAAATTAGTTCTTACATTTCAGTGGCATGAAATATTTTATATACAATTTTATCTTTCCTGCCAAACTTTTACATGGCGTTGTCTTAATTTATGATGATTGATTTTATGCAGTGAGGTTTTCTAGTTTTATTAATTCACTGTAATTTCCAGTTCAGGCCTGTGGTTCCTCTCTGCCGCCAGCACACAGAGAGGTCCAGACCCGAAAAGACATTGGCCCTCATGCAAGAACCGTTCGTACGCACAGATTTGTTCTTAAACTGTGCGTACGAGTGATTTAGGATCATTTGTGGCATTCAACAATGTTTTCGTATCCTACGATTTTTTTCAGATACGAACAAAATCTACGAGTGGTCCGGACCTGTCGTATATTTTACGAGCAGTCGGTCTGCTGTCATCCAGACGGAATTTCTCCACTAATAACTTCATATTTCGTTATTTAGGAAATATTTATAGTTTAAAAAAGTCACGCACCACAATTGTTTTTGACAATAGGTTCTGTTTGAAGTCGAATTATAATTTTAAATGTAATAATGACTAACGGATTAAAGTATTTAAATGAAAATCAATTTGTTATCAATGCCGTTTTCTAACACTACAATATAAATATGAAGATCTCAAACTGAAACCAACTTAAATCATGAATTAATTTAAGTTTAATTTGTCTCGGTAACGCAGACTTCGGTAACGCAGACTTTACATCGACCTCCTCCTGTTGCTGTCATAGAGCTCATGTGGCGCAGTGAGTAGAGCGTTGCGTTGCAGTACCGAAGGTTATGGGTTTGCGTCCCGCATGGGACAACGTTTATTTTTTATTTTTTTTATTCATTCCAGATTTAAAAAACACAAGAAAACTATTTACAATACAACAAGAAATAAAGCATAAAGCCTTTTTAATTTGGAATGAATAAATAATCTAAAGAAAGAAGGAAAAAATAAAAGTCATACCTTGTGGGACTCGATCCCACGAGGTCTAGAAAAAGTTAGGAACAGCTAACAGCGCAATGCTTTAACCAGTAAGCCACCAGGACACATGCATATTTTGAGGTCCACATTTCTTATAAACAAACTTTCTTTGGCTTTAGCTGGTCATTTATTTCCATGAGTGACGCTGCTAATAAGGACAGATTTTCTTTTCTTGACCTCAGAGACCAGAACTTCATTCTCCGCACCGGTAGAGTTCTTCTTTTTTACTTTTCGCTGTCATTTTATGAACGAACACGTTTTGCCTCTGAGGCAGGAAACGTAGCCTTATATGGCGTTTTGAGGGGTGGGAATTATGTAAATAAGCTCACGCGTGCACGCGCAGCTGTTTAGAACAGGTGGGATTCATCATATTTACGCAAGCCATTTACACACGTTTCCTCATGATAGAAGACTTTGTTGAATCTGACGTGGCATGTTCATACGAACGCTTCGTAAGAACAAAAGTAGGAGAAACGTAGGATAAGAATACGAACAGTTTCATGAATGAGGGCCAATGTGTTGACTGAAGAAAACCAGCATGTGTCACTAAAACAGAATTTATATACCTAAAAAGCTAAGTCTGGTCCTCTGGACATTCAAAAGACAAAACAAAAAAAGCCAAAAAAAATTGTAGAAACGTTTCGTCTAGGGATGCACCGATACCAGATTTTTGAAAACCGAGTACAAGTACAAGTACTTACATTAAAGTACTTGCCGATACCAAGTACCGATACAAGTACTAATTAATATTTTTAAAAATCATTCTAATTAACTTAAACTGTTTATTTTCATTAGACACTTCAAACATAAATAAACAAAGTACATTACTATTGGTAATCTGTAAAGTATGTCCAAACTTGTACAAAAAAATAAAATGTTTTACATTTGAACTCTTACATAGTCAATGAAATGAAATGAAACTGGTATCGGGTCCTGTAGTATCGGAGCCCTTTTATGAGTACGAGTACGAGTAAACGCACATGGTATCGGACCGATACCCAATACTGTACTGGTATCGGTATCGGTGCATCCCTAGTTTCGTCTTTCGTCCGAAAGACTTCCTTAGTCTGAGAAGCTGTATTCAGCTCAGTCTTATAAATAGTACCCTCTCACAGTGGATAATTTATATACATTCTGGACCTTTGCTAGAGAAACATTTCTTGCAGCAGACCTCGCTGAAATTAAATAATAACATATAAACTCGCTAAATATTAACCCATTTTCTCACTGGTGAATAAAGAAACTAGTTATTTAAAGCAAATCCCCAAATCAGTTTAATATAAGTTCAGTAATTAAATTAAGGATACAGAGATTAATCAGATTATCAGTTTTAAGCAGATGATTCAGGCATGGTTGTGCAGCAGCTACAACCAGCTACTGTAGTCCACATTGTAGGTTTTATAAGTGAGAACACTACTTTTAAAATTAATTTAAAGTGTACAACTTCTACTTAATGTTGTTAAACATATGTTTAGATATTTAAATTAAGCAGTTATACTGTATTTTGCTAAATGAAAAATCAGATTTGGCTAAAAATGCTGATTTGTAAAAAATCTCAAACCGTTCAACCTCTAATTGGTTTAGCACAGGCTCAGATCAAGAGTCGTTTATAAAATAAAAATACAAACAGGTTCGACCCAAAACCAGTTTGGTCCAATTCAACAGTCACAATAATTGAAGTGTGCTTGAATTCAATTCAACAACAAACGTGCTGAATTCAAGCAGCCAACAAACGACACCAGGGTGACACGGGATCAGAACTGTTGTCTCTCAGAGAGAAGGTCGCAGGTTCAAATCCCAGCCTTTCTGGGTGTAGTTTGCATGTTCTCTACATGCATGTGTGGGTTTTCTCCAGGTACTCCAGTTTCCTCCCACAGACCAAAAACATGCAGGTTAGGTTGATTGGCAACTAAATTGTCTCTAGGTGTGGGTGAGAGAATGAATGGTTGTTTGTCTCATTTGTCTCTATGTGGCCCTGTGATGGACTGGAGACATGTCCAAGGTGTACCCCACCTCTCACACAGTGACTGCTGGACATTGGTACCACCCCCCATGACCCATAAAGGAAGAAATGGGTCAAGATGGATGATGGATGGACAAATGACTGAAGTTTTACTTTGATGCAAAAAGGGATGAAGAAAGTTAACATGAAGAGACAATCCTGACCCATAAGAAACTTTCTTTATCTCATATCTGAGGGCCCCACAGACCGTGACATGTTTTAGAAAAGGTCTTAAAACCTTTCTTTTTATCTAGTTTTTTAATTAATTGAATACTGTATTGCTTTTTTTTTAATTGCACCCACAGTTTTTATTTGAGTATTTTATCTGCATTTTGTGAATTTTAAGTTTTTGATGCAATCATCTGTGAGGCACCATCTTCTTGGTTGTTCCTACTCTTGGTTGCATTTATGGTTGATTTTTAACTTTATGTTATTTAATGTTCATACACTGTAGCACGTTGAGATCTGTTCTGTATGTAAAGTGCATTATAAATAAAAGTTATTATTATTTCTTCTTGTCCTCTTAAAGACAGAAGCAGACAGAGGCTACAACAGACACATGTTCACTGAAGGTTTAAGTAATACTGTATTGTGCTCAAACTCCTCTACAAGAAACTGACCAGCAGAAGCTTTTTATTCCAGCAGAATTAACCGCAAAATGTTTTTAATGAACATTTTAGTTGTAAAAAATAATCTGCTTTCGAACCGATTTTCAAAGCTTTTCACACAAAAACCAACAAAGCCCTTCCATTTGTTTCACAGCTTCTGTCCAGATTCATCTGTTGCTAATGGCTCATCATGTTAGCATGTAGCCTGCTAGCTGCCTAATTCACAGAAAGCGGTCGACATTAGTCAAGCACGCGCACAAGTGCACAAATCTGACGGCTAACTAGCTTCTTTTTATAGTAACGATTAAAATACTGTAACAATTTTAACACTTTTCATCCAAATGTCTTGCCTGTTCGGAGCTGCTCTTCCTTGTTTACTTCCTCATGACTCCTCACGTGACTGACTGGTCTGCGCAGAGTTCACGAGTTGGAATTACGACCTGAGGGGGCGTTCCAGTTCATATTACCGCTCGGAAACACGTAATTACGACCTCCGAGGACAACTGGAACGCAGCATGAAGTTGATAAATGTCCCAGCAGCGATTAAAATTGCTTTCATAAAATGTACAGACAGTTAAAGGTGGAGTCTGCAGTTTCTGTAGAACATCAGCACTTAGAAAAAATTTCAACAAGCAAAGCATTCTGATCCCTCCCCCTCAGAGCCATATATGGCACTGCCCCCTTGTGGTCTGTTAAAATTCAAATTCAAGCTCTGTTTTTATTGGCTGATTCGAATTCAAGCTCGGTTTTTATTGGCTGGTTACAAACTCTGTTTTTATTGGCTGTCAGTGTCCTGGTCACTCTGTGTTTTCAGTGTTTTTATAAATGCTGATAGAGAAGCAAGGGGACTATAGTTTTTTTCAGAGATTACTTTGTCTAACATCAGTTTGTCAGTAGATAGTGACTGAGTGAAGAAATATGTTAAAAATATATTGTTTGAAAAGTTACAGACTACATTACAATCTTACATACTGTAGCTTTAAGTAATCAATAATCAGTTAAAGTGCGACTAAACCCAAAATTAACTTTTTCTAGCTGATAAACTCCCTAGAATGTGTTTAAAATATTATCTAGCACTATGGCTGTGTTTATTTTCACATAATTGTGCATATCTGTGTAAATTGGCAATATTTGGTCTAAAACTGTGTTTACGGTAGTCCTTTGGGTTGAACAGAGGTTATTGCACCTTAATTTTCATATTGGTCAGGACTGTTCACTCTGGTGTGTCTTGTACACTCTGATGTCACACAGGTGGTTCAAGCAGAGCCAATCCCCTGCAGAGATGAGAAGTGCATACCTTATATGGAAATGCTGCATTTCACTCCTGACAAGCGGTTTTATTTTTATTTTCATTTTCATTGTTTTAGGCCTTTGGTTTTGGATGGAATGGGTGGAATAGATAAATACATCTACATGTTTATTCTTTGTTGTTGCTTGGTGTATATTGTTGGCTAGAGGTTTAATTTGTTTTAGGTTGTTGCAGGTGGAGGCGTGGACAAAAGCACAACTCTACCTCCACCCCTCCTTGTCTCTCGACACGCCCATTTTCAGGGAGATTTTGGAAGGAGGAGTTACCGATCCACAGGGTGTGGAGTTGCTCTTTAAGTATTCAGTTCATTACTGATCAATAATTACCAAAAGTTGCTAGGCAAAGTAAGGAAAGTCGATTTTTTTGCGTAACGTCCCGCCAGTAGCTGCTCAAACTGACTGACAGCGACGAGCTGTTTAGAACATTTGAGAGCTGCATGAACCACGTGACCGCCTGTCGGCGAGTACAAAGAGTGTCGCAACTCTTGGGCGGCCGTGGCGTAGTGGTAAGGGCAGTCGTCTCCCGATCGGAAAGTTGGCGGTTCGACTCCCGGGACCCGCACCATGTGTCGTTGTGTCCTTGGGCAAGACACTTAACCCTGAATTGCTCCCGGTAGGACTGGAAAGCACCTTGCATGGTAGTCTGCCGCCACCGGTTTATGAATGTGTGTAGCATTCAATATATGTGTAGCACTTTGAGATTTTCAGTACAGTAATGAAAAGTGCATTATAAATTGAATTAATTATTATTATTATTATTATAACTCTCAAAATGTTTAACTGTCAAAGAAATGTGCAAGGAAATAAACTAGTATCACTACAGGCACATTTTGAGAGAGGGCACTTCACAAAGACACAGTCAGGCTGTGTGAGACTGAAGGAGGTTCCAACCGTTTGTTTTCATCACCCAGAACCAAATGAGAAGAACAGCAGAACTTTCACTGACCAGTGATCACACATATTGTGCTAAAGTTCCTGTTTTTAGTTTTCTACATTCACCTTATAATCTAGCTGTTTTTGCAATCTTATTTTAATTTGATTAAAATTTTAAAAAAATCTGTATGCCTCTTTTATAACTGTCTATTGTCATCACTGTTGTCATCATCCTTTGGTTGTAACCAGCTCTCTCTCTCTTGTCATTGAGTCCTCCAAGCTCAGTGGGATTAACCTGCCTAAATAAAAGGTTGAATGAATAGTTGAATGAATAAAGTAAACTTTGATACGAAAGGTGTTAAATAATACACATATTTTTATTGAACAATAATCTTCATGCAAACCACTGGTTTGATCTGATGTCCTCTCACCACCCCGTGTTGGGACATAGCAGGCACAAGATGGAAGATTACAACAAAGACATTACATTCCTTCAAGACATGGTAGCACTCTTCTGTGGACTGAAAATAGGTCAAACTGGAAGCTGGAAACCAGTTCAAACAGGAATTGTGATGGCAACATCTACAATTTTATGTCTACAAAAAGACATGCTGTCCTGTCCCAACACCAGTGGAGTTTCATCAGGCACTGAAATCCATCACAGTTGGGCAGTTCCTTACAACAGTCAAATCTGGAAGCTATCAGGAGAACGATGGCAGTCTTCTGGCAGAGTTCCTGGACATTAAGGAGACATTTCACAGTCCTGTCATAAGTGTGGAGCAGCTGATTGGAAACACAGGTCCTTCTGTATTCTGTACCATCTTACAGGATACATAATAAATAAAGTCATCAAACATTCCAACATCTGTGATGGATGCTCAAGTTCAATTAAGCAAAATGATGAGACTCTGGAAGGAGAGCATGGTGCCACTGACACTGAAGGAATTCAAACCAGGAGTCCTGTGTCGGCCATCACATGAAGCCTTCAGTCTGGTCCAGAAAGTTGAAAGGCTTTTCAGAACAAGGACCAGTCAATCCTTCATGGAGCTCCCCAACACCATGGATACTCTATGGAGAGAAGCAAGTCTATTAGAAAGCATTCTTCCTTCATGTCATGATGTGCAAAGAAAAATAACAGAAATAATTCTTATTTCTTGTTCTGTCTTGAAAGAGAGCCTAATCTGAACTTGGCCCATGATTACCATACGCTAAACTAATACTATAATACAAATTCAAATTAACAGTCCTGCAGTAAATACCAATTTGTGACGGTTATGGTGTTAAAATAATTTTATTCAAACTTCTTGATTCAGAAATTATTGTTTTGGGAAGACATAAAACGAGAACTTGTACCCCAACCGTCTCTCCCACGTAAACGTACGTTTCGTTTTTTTGTTTGTTTTTGTTTTTGCTTTGTTCGTTGCTTAGAAAGAAAAGACAAAAACGAAAGTTGCACAGAGCAAAACAATATAAAAACAAATAATAAAACAAAACGAAGACGTAACGAACGAGACTCACACACACATACACACACAACTGTCTCGCCTTCGCGTCTGAAACCACATCCCTACCCCGCCACCACACGCACGAGGAATTTTATTAAATGTTAGTCCCATACCGGGAGTCGAACCCGGGCCGCCTGGGTGAAATCCAGGAATCCTAACCACTGGACCATATGGGATTTTATTTATTTATTTTTATTTTGTTTTATTATTTTTTTTATCTGATTGCTTTTTGTTTCTTTTTTTTATTTTAAAGAAAACCTTTCAAGGAAAGTGAAAGCCGAACCGACACACAAACACAAGAATGGCCCCAGCAGAGCTCTGCGTAAGGCAATACGTCTCTGTACGTCGTACGTACGCAGAGGCACAAGCGTAGCCCCGCAGGGCACGAACGCGCAAAGCTCAAATTTTACGACCGCGTACGCGAGGCGCGTTGTCTCACAATAAACTGCCCGGCGCCGGACTGTTTTGTATGTGACACAAATGTATTAAATTCCCCTTCTTCATTCCTGATCTGGACTTTTCTTTTGTTTTTTGCCAAAAGTCAAGTGATCGCTTCATCCTCCGATGAGAAGGAAATTAATGAATTTGTCACGAGCGAACTAAACTCATGTCCAACATAGCTGCGCGAGGTTCTAAATGTTTCCTGGTGTTCTGGTGTGCTGGACCAGCGCTCCCTGTTTTTATTTTATTTTTTAGAACTGTTTTATTAACATATAAACACAGAAAACCGCTGCGCAGCCCGTGCCTTTTTCCCCCCACCCGACCTGTCAATCAATTCAGTAGGCGTGTCGGCAAATGACCAATCAGCAACCTCAGTTTGTCCCGTAGGTAAACGCTCTGCGCGCAGCTGCTCAAATTAAGACAAGAATTTGGAGCAAAAACCCGAGCATTTAACGCGAGAACGAATGCAGAGCTGTGCTGGTGAACGCGTGCGCACAGAACACGCGTGTAGAGCGGCGTACAGGCCGTACGCAGAGCTCTGCCTGGGCCTTAACGAACACACACCACCCCCACCCTCGCGCGTCCCAGACCGTATCCCTCCCCGCCACACCCACCGAAGAAAGGGAAGGGGGGGGGTAAGCGGGACCCCCCGCGACACGCACAAGGGTTAAATAAAATGTTTTTATGGGAAAAACCGGAGTCCCCGGAGGAAACCCAAACAAGCACGTATAGAACTTGCAAACTCCCTCAGAAAGGTCCCTGGACAAGATTTAATCTTGCAACTTTCTTGCTGAGAGGCGTCACTGTGTGGGCTTTTTTTTTTTTTATAAAATGATTATGGGAAAAACCGGAGTCCCCGGAGGAAACCCTTCTCACAGAGCGGCCACAACAGTCCCTCAGCTGTGACCACTGGTCTACCATGGACGTTCAGAAAAGCAGTTGTTATCAAAATGTTCAAACGCATCTTCTATCAATCGGTCAAAAACAATTGCAACTGCTGCAATGACAGCAACGTCTACGGTAAAGTTCAGTGTGCTTTTGACAATAGAACCCAAACATCTGACCAGACTCGGAGTTGCTGATGTCTCAGAGGCTACTTCTCCCAGTGCATCCAGTTCTTCTGAAGGATCTTCTGCAGGCTGAAGGACCAAGGCGGGACTATCCTGAATAGTCGATGCCTCAAAATCCCCTTCTGCCTGTACATCCAATTCTTCAGACACCGAAGGATCTTCTGCAGGCTGAAGGACCAAGGCGGGACCATCTTGAATAGTCGATGCCTCAAAATCTACTTCTGCCTGTACATCCAATTCTTCAGACACCGAAGGATCTTCTGCAGGTTGAAGGACCAAGGCGGGACCGTCTTGAATAGTCGATGCCTCAAAATCTACTTCTGCCTGTACATCCAATTCTTCAGACACCGAAGGATCTTCTGCAGGTTGAAGGACCAAGGCGGGACCGTCTTGAATAGTCGATGCCTCAAAATCTACTTCTGCCTGTACATCCAATTCTTCAGACACCGAAGGATCTTCTGCAGGTTGAAGGACCAAGGCGGGACCGTCTTGAATAGTCGATGCCTCAAAATCTACTTCTGCCTGTACATCCAATTCTTCAGACACCGAAGGATCTTCTGCAGGTTGAAGGACCAAGGCGGGACCATCTTGAATAGTCGATGCC
>JBBPBX010077105.1:0-16947 GCA_038048925.1 Garcialebias charrua
GAGAGTGGACAGCACCAAGTTCCTGGGAGTGCACGTCTCAGAGGACCTGTCCTGGAGCAGGAACACTGCATCACTGGCCAAGAAGGCTCACCAGCGCCTCTACTTTCTCCGCAAGCTGAAAAGGGCTGGAGCTCCAACCCCCATCATGTGCACCTTCTACAGGGGTGCCATAGAAAGTGTCCTGACCAGCTGCATCACGGTGTGGTTTGGTGCATGTACTGCATCCTGCCGCAAGAGCCTCCAGCGCATCGTGAGAGCAGCTGAGAAGATTGTCGGCACCTCCTTCCCCTCACTACAGGACTTATGGTACAGTCACACCGAGAAGCGTTTTGAACCTCCAAAACGCTCCTCACGCACGCAAGTGGACGCGCTGCCCAGTGTTGTCCAAACTGTAGTGTTGCGGCGGCTTCGTTGCTGTGGCGACGGGGTGTGGGAGGAGCTTACCGGTATACAGAGTGCACTCCGCCAGGCGAGGAGCCTTTTATTTCCGTCTCTGTCGAGCAGACTTGACTGGTCGTGAAGGAATTGTCGCGAACACACAGCTACAATGAGTTTCTCTTCCATAGTCCACGAGCTCGCGAGTCTTTTCTTTTTTTTTTCCGACAAACAATACGTCACATAGTGCGCGCGCACCCTCGTTTCCGCGTCACATAGGGACTCTCCCACTGCCCCCTCTCTTCTGCCCCCCGACTCTCCCTGATTGGTTGACACACCAACCAATCAGGTGGAGTTGAGCGGCGTCTGAAAGTTTGAACCGCGAAATCTTCAACATGTTGAATGCTCGGTTTGGAGGCGGAAGCCGGTTCACGTGCACGAAAAAACGCTCCTCAGAACGCGCAACACGCACGCGACCTGACGCCAGACGCCAGGAGGTGCCTAAGTGCGTCCACCATTGACTTTACATGGAAGCTGGAAGCTTTGAGGTAAAAACGCTGTTTGGTGTGACTGTACCATTACACAGCAACCGCCTCACTTGGAAAGCCCTCTGCATGGCAGGTGATCCCACACACCTACTACACAGCTGCTTCAGCCTGCTGCTATCAGGGAGGAGACTGAGGAGTCAGGATGCTTAACTCCTACCTGCTCTGCTCCCACACACCCACTACACAGCTGCTTCAGACTGCTGCCATCAGGGAGGAGACTGAGGAGTCTCCAGGCTCGAACCAGCAGACTAAATGACAGCTCTGTTCATCAGGCAGTCAGGATGCTAAACTCTCTGCCTGCTCTGCCCTCCCTCCCACTTGTACTGCCTTAATCACAAAAAACTTTCACACACCACCACACAACACAAAGATTTTAACACTGGACTCTGTGTCATCAAAACGGGTTATTCACTCAACTCACGGTCATGTGCTCATTCAGTTTGCACTACTTCTCATATTTGCACTAATGTTTGTATTACATTACTGCCTATAGTCATACTACTGTTTACATTCACTGTTTACATTTATTACTACTGTTTACATTTATTACTACTGTTTACATTTACACTACTTTTTATATCTACACTACTGCTGATATATATATTCTTTTTACTAGCCTTATTGCATATGCCACTTTACCTCTATATCAACTACCTCATACATATACTGTGTACATAAACTTCATATGCTGCTTTGTCACTCTATTACAAATGTCAATGCCAGAACCTTCATTTTATTTTATAGATATACTTTTTATACTTTTATACTACTATGCAAAAACTCAGGACAGTATTACACTTTTATTATTTCATTTTATGCTTATGTTTATTAAATGTTTTAGTGTTTTAGTGTTGGTGTAACTTTTTATACTTTTATACTACTATGCAAAAACTCAGGACAGTATTACACTTTTATTATTTCATTTTATGCTTATGTTTATTAAATGTTTTAGTGTTTTAGTGTTTAAATGGTTACTGTTGCACCGAAGGGACAGAGAGAAATGCAATTTCAATACTGTGTATGTACTGTACATATTGCAGTTTTGACAATAAAGTTGACCTTGACCTTGAACTAGAACAATAAGCAGCAACACATTGTTTACAATATAACTAATGAAGTTTTAAGTTTTTGTCCAAAAAGACCAACTTGTCCACGTTTTCTGCTAAAAGCACCAATCTAGTTGCAGTGAAGATCTCCAGTGGTGGAGAAAATCATCTCAATAACAACAGTAGCAGCAGTGTGGTTGTATTTGTCCTCATTACTCACAACAACCTCTTCTTGGACCTGCTCCCACCTGTCCTTGGAAAAGTTCAGAGTTCAGTCATCATAGATTTCTTAGCTGCAGGTGATCTGGTGGATTTCCCTGAAGAGGAAGAAGTCAACTGCTATCTCTGTCCCAGACTGGAAATAAACCCAAAGAGGTAAAAAAAAAAAGTTAATAAGATTATAATTTTAAATTAAAAAGGTTAATTAGATAATAATAATAAAAGAACAATGGCCCTCATGCACAAAAATGTTCGTATTTTTATCCTAAATTTCTCCTACTTTTGTTCGTACGAAGCGTTCGTACGAACATGCCACGTCAGATCCAACAAAGTCTTCTATCCACAGGAAAAGCGTGTAAACGGGCTGCTTAAAGTTGATGGATCCCACCTGTTCTACTCACCTGCGCGTGCTCGCGGGAAGGTAATTTACATAATTTCCACCCCTCAAAACACCATATAAGGCCACGCTTCCTGCCTTCTGACAGCAGGAAGTGTCCATTCATTCAAACTCAAGAAGTAAAAGGAGGAACTTCACGCGTTCGGAGATCTGCTCTCAGTCGCGCTGTGGCTACCCCCCCACCCCCCACCCCCCCGCAAGTGTCGGATGGTCAAATATCTTTAATTTTAGTGTACTGTGTTACATTATAGTTTCACTTATTCAGAAGAGCCGTGGCGCACCGCTACCCCCCACCCCCCCGCAAGTGTCGGATGTGTTTTTGAACAGAAGCATTTTAAAATGTCTCGAAACTACAGTTAACATCATATTAATATTGTAGTGCATATGTTTTGTCTCCCGTGGGTCGTACAGTATCAGAAATCAAGAATAAATGGTTTGATCTGAAAATGGCTTCAAACAAACGTCTCGCCGCAGCACGGACAGGAGAAGAAATAGTCTGAGATAGATGGACAATAAATGCCACGCTGCAAGACGCGTGCCAACATGTTTTGCAGCACAAATGATGCGCGCACCTCCTGGTCAGGGCGCAACCACATTCTGCAGGTTATATTTCGAATCAGATATAATAATCTATTGCTCCGATGGTGTTTGGCACAAGATCAGTCTTAATTCGTACTTGTTCTGCGGCGGTGTATGGGAATTTGTTAATATGAGGAGCGGCTTTGATGACCAAGGGGAGCGCACGACTCACTGAAGCCTGCGCGACACACCAGACAAATTAAACTTAAAATTATAATTCTAATTCAAACAGAATAACCTATTGTCAAGAATAATTATGGTGCGTGATTTTTTTAAACCCAAAATATTTTCTAAATAACGAAATATGAAGTTATTCGTGGAGAAGATCCGTCTGGATGACAGCAGACTGACGCTCCTAAATTATACGACAGGTCCGGACCACTCGTAAATTTTGTTCGTATCTGAAAAAAATCGTAGGATACGAAAACATTGTTGAATGCCACAAATGATCCTAAATCACTCGTACGCACAGTTTAAGAACAAATCTGTGCGTACGAACGGTTCGTGCATGAGGGCCAATACCTCTTCTTGAATATGGTTAAATCGCTCAGTCATCATCATGGCTTTAATTAGCTCCAGGGCTTGTTGACAATATCAGTTTTAAGTTCTGAACTTTTTGGCTTAAGTGTTGACGTGATGGATGTTGTAGCGAGGCTCAAGAATTTTAAAGCCGGCGCATCAACAACATTCAGACGTAGATCCAGATCTTTAAAAACTCATACAGTTTGTGTTATTGATCTGGACCGATCTGAATTACCTGATAAAGGTTGTTTAAATGCTGCTGCTGTTATCAGTGTTTACAACACTGTTTTTCTTGCTCGTAGAAGATGTTCACATTGGGATGACGTCGTTTCAAGTCTGTTAACAAGTCAGACGTGTTGCTGCTGTAGAGCCAATCTTGTTGGTTCTCTCATGGCGGAGCGCTCCTCTGCATGGCCGCACCAATCTTTGTGAAACAACGTCCACACACAGTTTTGGATTTGCGATCGTCTTTTAACAAGGAAGCCGTAACGTTCCTAAACATGAGACAGCAGCGAGAAGCTAGCCTGCTAAATGCTGCGCGTGCTGCAAGATAATAGCGCCGTGCTGAAACACGTCTAGAAATTTTTTGATCCGCGGCGCATATATTTTCCCGTTAATAATTTAATGAGTGAAATAATAACTGAAACGGTACGCAGGTGGACCGAACTGAACGTGCTGTACCAAAACGGTTCGGTACACCCACATGTACGTACCAAAACGGTTCGGTACACCCACGTGTACCATTGCATCCCTACAATTAACGATGTAATCTTCTGTTGCTGCTTCTCTTTCCTGATATGCAGTTGGCCAGTTGTTAGTTCAGGTATTATTCTACATTCATCTGTGCAGAACATTCATTGTTTTGTAAGCTTCTATTTAAGTTTGACAGTACTTTCAGTTATCAGTGTTACTGTTCCCTCTCCTGTGTTGTTTTGTTGCGGTCAACCTGTGATGGCATACATTTAAAAAGTAACTTCGTCAAGTTACTGATTACTTGATTTGGAAAGTAACTAAGTTAGATTACAAGTTAGTTTATTAGTTACTTTCAGCAGCTGCTGACAACAACCTTCCTCCAACTCAACATAAAAATTACATTGAACGTTGCCAATATTTACTTTATTGAAAGTGCATTTTAATGGGAACATGAACAATGTAACTCCTACGTATAAAGTTGAATTTAAAAACTATTTCAGGGAAAAATACATATAAAAAAGGTATTTCTTGACTTCATTAAACATTAATACTTTTATAAAAAATAAAGTAGTATTTCTAGACTTCAGTATCGTAAAGAAATACTTGCTTTATACAGTATAAGAATAATGTATTTCTTGAGAAGACAACTTCATACATGTTTGTAGAGATACAAGCCTTCGTTTCTGACTTGGATTTACACTTCTTCACATCTCTCTGAACTATATTGAAGCACCTCTCACTCATTCTTTTAGAGAGACACTTTACCACTGTTTTATTTTAATAATTTCAATCAAGACACATATTATTTCAACGGTAATATCTGAGCCAAAAATGGGTCTAAAAACATGGGGGAAAATCCATAAACATGTCGCACCTCCCTATAAGTCATAGGTAGGGTTGGGCATCGTTTGAATTTGAGCGATTCCGGTTCCGATTCCGATTCTTCGTTTCGATTCCGATTCTTTTCGATTCTCGATTCCGATTCTTTTTGTAGGCGGGGTTAAAAAAAGACATGTCAATTCAATTCAGTTCAGTTTATTTATACTGTATAGCTCCAAGTCACAACAGAAGTTGTCTCAGGGCACTGAACAAAAACAATCAAATATAAAAATAATAAGTTAACAGAAACTTTAATATAAAAATAATGGTAACACTATTTATCTGAGGAGACTACTTTGAGTTTAACTCCATGTTATAAAAAAGCTACAGTAGTTAGCCAGAGTTATTTCAGGATGAAATAATTTGAACTTCTGTTTGAATTTAATGCTATGAACTTTTTCCTTTTTGTTACATTTACTATGAATTTCTCACAGGGCAGATTAGAGCCATCATAGAGGACTCACCAACATATATTATTATTATTATACATACAGTATACTGCAGTCATGTTACTGAACTCCCACTGATGGGCTAACCTGGTTCCACCACCACAGCAGCAGGATCTTCAGACAGAACAGCTGGTGGGATCTCCTGGTATCTGCAGCCCTCTCTCCATTTGTTTCTTCATGGACATACATGGAGTTGTGAAATTATGTTGTGCCTCTTCTTCAGCAAAACGCTCCTCCAGTGGAGACTTTCTGGACAGACTGCAGGAAGTTCCTAAACAAACAACAGGTTTATCAGTATTATCAGTAAAAAGAGATTATTAAATCATTTTTAAGACTGAGAATGTGTACAATTATTAGCTCTGTTGTTATTGCCTAACTAACCTATTCAATAATTCTTCAAACTGTGACATTCACTCATAATGGAATGAAAGAGAACATAAACAGAAATTATATAATACTGAAAACTAGAGACATTAAGACATTTTAAAAGACACAGAGAACTTTAAATGGATTAAGAATGTTAATAAGTGTTGGATTTGAGTTAGCTTGGTTAAAACCAGACCCTTGTCCTTCACTTCGCTTAGTACAAAGCGAAGTGAAGGACAAGGGTCTGGTTTTAACCAGGCTAGAGTGCAATGTAAGTGCAATCCATGGTTGAATTCACATCTGAAAAGGGATGCAACCTTTTCAGAACATATGCTGTAACAGTTCTGTGGCACTCTTCATTCAGTTTACACTGACGTTTTTACCTTGGACAGTCACTGGTGAACACTGTGAAGCCATTTCAGGTCATTTGTCTAAGAAAAAAAATACAAGCTAACGTTAGCATTGTGTTTGTATTTTAGCTGACTTACCGCTTTAAGCGGAGTATAACTTGTTAGCTGCCTTAATGTTGGTATGAGATGTACAGGTAGTCCCCGACTTACGAGCGAGTTCCGTTACAACGAGGTGCTCGTAAGACGAAAATTCGTAAGTTGGAACACGAAGCACATGTTCTCGTAAGTCCGGATTTTCGCTCGTAAGTTGGAACGGTTTTGCTAGCGCGACTACAAACACTCGTTTTTCATCGAAAAACTGCTTATGAGTGCATAAAAATGATCGGAAACGTGTGTCCACATGTTTAGCTAACGAACTGTGGTGAAAAAACACAGAAAAACTCGGTATTTTTTGCGTTTTTTCCAAAAATTCGCCAGCTCGTAAGTCCGGAACCTCGTAAGTAAGAGCGCTCGTAAGTCGGGGACTACCTGTTGTTTATTTATTTACCTGATGGAGCCGAAGAGGTAGCGATTAGCGAAAAGTTCGGCGGAGCGTTTTGCAGACGGACCACTCTGTACTTTCGGTCGGATACGAAGCGAAAATAATCCGGTGGAGCGCGTCAAAGACGGGACACTATTTTACTTCTCCACCCTCCTTTGCATGATAGAAATTTATTGCAAGTGCTGCACTGACCTGACTGCTCATTTTATTAATTAGTAAGCTTTAGATCTCGGATGCACACTTCCGGTGGATTCTTCTTCGTTGGGTTTCGGCGGCGGCTACTTCCGGTCGGCTAACTAGCATCGAACATGGGAATCGCAAATTAATATTTTGAATGATTCCGGGAAAACCGGACAGTTAGTCCCGGTTCCGAACGATTCTCGATTCTCGATGCCCAACCCTAGTCAAAGGTCATGCAAATTAGGCAAAAAGATGTGCCTTATACGCCAGAAAGTATGGTAACTATGGCAGCTTGAGTCCCTAAAGCCACGTTTTGGACTATGGAACTGCCAGTATCCAGGGTCTGCTTCTCAGTGGGTGTGTCACTGAGTAAGGAAAATCGATTAGAAACGTGAACGTGTTGGTGGTGAACTGGGGGCTTAGCCTTACTCCGGACCCTCACCCGGTCGGCCTGGGGTCCTGGCTGCTCGGGGTCTACTGGAGGGCTTCCAGTTCAGACAGCCTCTCCTCTAAAGCTATCATAAGACTACACTTGTTGCATGTATTATTACCACTAAAGGAGGCAGAGGAGTAGCTAAAAATCTGACACACGGAGCAAGTGAGAAGACCAGTCGCCAGTAGAGAAGCAGTAGCCATGCTAAGCTAACGCTAGCAAGAGCTAGCCAATAAATCCAGAAAAAAGGGCTACTCGAGCTACCAACAGAGAAAACAGGAAGTGACACAATACATCTCACCACGAACGTGCAACGTCAGGAAGGAGGATTTTTATATTTATATATACAGTACTGTAAATGTTTCTGTTCAGTGCCCTGAGATGACTTCTGTTGTAACTTGGTGCTTTATAAATTAATTGAATTCAGTTGAATTGAAAACTGAAAATATTCTGTGCTCTGCCACACAATCAAAAGGGAGACAATAAAGATCAATGCAATTAAAACACAATTTTTTTGTTTCAACTTTACTTCATTACTGATAATAATTCAATCAGTTATAAAACAAGAAACATGACCCTTCATTTTCCGTCTTTCAGCCACCAAATATTCAGCTTCACTTTTCCAATCTCAGAACAGATGGACAGTATCCCAGAAGGTTTTAGGAAAGGTGTGGTCTCAGTAGCTGCTAAGCTGTGATCACCTCAAGCTGCAACTTTCAAACCATCTTTGAATTAATCAAATAATTAAAGTGAAATATGATTTCTTACAGTAACAATAAACAGTATTTTCCTTTGTCTGTCTGCAGAACTCCCACAGCATATCTGGAAGGAGGAAAATATTCTCAATGAGCAGCAGCCATGTAACCAGGAGATGACCATCAGTTTGGACCAAGAAGAACCAGAACCTCCACAGATGAAAGAGGACCAAAAAGAAGCAAAACCTCCAAAAATAAAAGAGGACCAAGAAGAACCAGAACCTCCACAGATGAAAGAGGACCAAGAAGAACCAGAACCTCCACAGATGAAAGAGGACGAAAAAGAAGCAAAACCTCCAAAAATAAAAGGGGACCATGAAGCACCAGAATCTTCACAGATGATGAAGTACCATGAGGATCCCAATTTTCCACACATTCAAGAGAAACTGGGGGCACCAGAACCTCCCAAGGATGAACCAGAATTTCTAGAGATAAAAGAGGAGCCGGAGACTGAAACCTGTATGGTAACTCCTGTTTTTAAAGAAAGAAACCAGTGGGAACTGGAACCAAACTCCAGGGACCAACTCCTTTCACAAAACTCTCCTAAAGTGGAGAACCAAGATGAGGAAAGAAGCATGAATGTAGAGCCAGGATCCTGCAGAGATGAAGAGTCGAAACAAAATAAGACAAATCTACAAACAGGAGGTTATGGTGACAATGTGGACCGTCCAAACGTAAAGATAGACAAAAAAACGTGTTTGTTTATGACTCGTGGAAAAAAATTCAATAAGAAACATAATTTAAAAGGTCACATGAGAAATCAAACAAGTGAGAGGCCTTTCTTATGTCAAGCCTGTGGAAAAAATTTCAACTACAAAAGTGTTTTGATTGTTCACATGAGAACTCACACAGGTGAGAAGCCTTTCTCATGTCAGACTTGTGGAAAAGGTTTTTATGACAACAGTAATTTAATCAGACACATGAAAACTCACACAGGTGCGAAGCCTTTCTCATGTGAGACCTGTGGAAAAAGTTACAGTGTAAAACAACGTTTAAAATACCACATGAGAACTCACACAGGTGAGAAGCCTTTCTCATGTCAGACTTGTGGAAAAGGTTTTCATGACAACAGTCATTTAATCAGACACATGAAAACTCACACAGGTGCGAAGCCTTTCTCATGTGAGACCTGTGGAAAAAGTTACAGTGTAAAACAACGTTTAAAATACCACATGAGAACTCACACAGGTGAGAAGCCTTTCTCATGTCAGACTTGTGGAAAAGGTTTTCATGACAACAGTAATTTAATCAGACACATGAAAACTCACACAGGTGCGAAGCCTTTTTCATGTGAGACCTGTGGAAAAAGTTACAGTGTAAAACAAACTTTAAAATACCACATGAGAACTCACACAGGTGAGAAGCCTTTTTCATGTGAGACCTGTGGAAAAAGTTACAATGAAAAACAAACTTTAAAATACCACAAGAGAACTCACACAGGTGAGAAGCCTTTCTCATGTCAGACTTGTGGAAAAGGTTTTCATGACAATAGTCATTTAATCAGACACATGAAAACTCACACAGGTGCGAAGCCTTTTTCATGTGAGACCTGTGGAAAAAATTACAATGAAAAACAACGTTTAAAATACCACATGAGAACTCACACAGGTGAGAAGCCTTTTTCATGTGAGACTTGTGGAAAAGGTTTTCATGAGAACAGTATTTTAATCAGACACATGAAAACTCACACAGGTGAGAAGCCTTTTTCATGTGAGACCTGCAGAAAAAGTTTTAATCAGAAAAGTGATTTAATCAGACACATGAAAACTCACACAGGTGAGAAGCCTTTCTCATGTCAGACCTGTGGGAAAAGTTTTAATCAGAAAATTCATTTAATCAGACACATGAAAACTCACACAGGTGAGAAGCCTTTCTCATGTCTGACTTGTGGAAAAGGTTTTCCTAAATCCAGTAATTTAATCAGACACATGAAAACTCACCAGGTGAGAAGCCTTTCTCATTTGAGACCTGTGGAAAAAGTTACAATGAAAAACAACGTTTAAAATATCACATGAGAACTCACACAGGTGAGAAGCCTTTCTCATGTCAGACTTGTGGAAAAGGTTTTCATGACAACAGTAATTTAATCAGACACATGAAAACTCACACAGGTGAGCTGGCTTTCTCATGTGAGACCTGTGGAAAAGGTTTTAATATAAACTTAGATTTAATCAGCCACATGAAAACTCACACAGGCGAGAAGCCTTTCTCATGTGAGACCTGTGGAAAAAGTTACAGTAATCGAACAAATTTCAAAAACCACATGACAACTCACACGGAATAAAAGCCTTTTTTTTCTGATGTTTACAAAATGTAAAAAAATAAAATACCTGATGCTGAAGTTCTGATGTATACAGCCCCATGTTTACGTCCACATTATGCATTTTTCTTGAACCACAACTGTTTTGTTCAGAAGGTTTGATTTGTTTTAGACAAAAAAAATATTATTTTTCACGTTTGAACATGTTTCGTTGTATGTCAGGAATCTTCTTGTTTCTCCAAACTGAGATCACTTTATCTGCTCGGGAGTGTTCAGAAAATAAACTGATTTTATAAGTAATAATTTTCACTTGAGAAACCCCTTTGACAAATCAAATGCCATATTAACTTTCTTTTGTTTTTGTAACGTATAAAAAGCTTCTGTAAACTGTACATTTAATTAAATGTAGATTTATATACTGTATTTGTTTCTTTCCAGTGGTTTTCTGCCTGTAATTTTTTTTTGCACATTCCAGTTATACTCTAATAAATAGGCTTGTGAAGTATAAAATATTCTAAATTTCACTTTTTTACCTGCCTCTGGTTGCAGGTTTTAAATCTGTAAGGTTTTGGTCTGTGGGGGGAAACCAGAGTACCTGGAGAAAACCCACACATGCCTGAAGAGAACATGCAAACTCTAACCAGAAAGGTCTCCAGACTGGGATTTGAGCCGGCAGCCTTCTTGCAGAGAGGCAGCAGTTCTACCAGTTGCACCACCATCCGTCAATATGTGTAGTATTCGTATCAGAAAGAAATAAAGACCCAGTTGTTGCGCTCTATGTTCCGTAGATTCAGTAACAAGTTTTTATCAACAAGCTGCAGATAACTTAAGGTGTTAGAAAGTGAAATAAAATACAACAGATTTTTCATTTCAACAGTTGCAGTTTCCACCGGAGCTTCACAGTGTGACACCAGCGGAAGTCAACAAGGCGTTAGCAGCATAGATATATACATATATATATTATCTGTGGTTAGCAGTGTTAGCATAGTTAGCTCCATGTGGCTGTTCAATGTCTGTGTGTGAGGTGAATGTTTGAGTGTTTGCAGCAACAATGTCTTCAGTTCAGTCTCTGAGAGAGTTTATCAGCGAGCGAGTAACTGCTGCTGCTGAAGAAATATTCACAGAGTTTGAAAAAACCATCGTCCAGTACGAGGAAGAGATCGGTCGTCAGCGCAGACTGCTGGACATCACCTGGAAACCTCAGATACACCTGCACAGAACAGGTAAGAGCAGCAGCGACCACAAGACACGTTCAGGAAAGTTTTGTTGGATGCAGAAGCTGAAAGTGTTTATTTCTCAAGGTTTGAAGACACAGCTGAGTCGACAATAGTCAAAACATCACTCCTTTAAAACAGCTGTTCTAACTTCGTATAGCGTAGCCCTTTAGCTCCGCTTATTGGATAATCTCCCTGCGCGTTAGCCTCACTGAAAACCTTCATAGATATTGTCGGCAGGTAGCGTCACTCAGCAGAATCCGAGCGTGCAATTATCCAGACAAGCCGTCTTGACAGAAGAATAACATGACCAAGAGTCAGTGTTCTGGTTTGTTCACCACAAAGGGAATAATAACTTTATTGTTTTGCCACGTAACCTTACTTTCTCACGTGTTCTTAATTACATGACAGGATGTACGTGTCCTTTCAAAATAAAACGTGTTTGACAAATGAAAGCATACTCATTCCACTCAACACCCCTACTTGCGTTCATTTTGTCAAAATTATACACAGTCAAAAACAAAATATCAAACAAAACATTATTTACATTATTTACACTCCAAAAATGTATTTTTCAAACTTCAATAACTTTGCTTTTGTTGCAGGCTTTGTGAAAACATCCGCCACCATTAAATCTGTTGGACAATATTCCAAATTCAGTTTTCCTGCATTGACATTTGATCTCACAAAATGATATTTGATGTCAATGTGTTTACATCTGTTTCTGCTTACAGGATTCTTTGTTAGAGCAATAGTCCCTTGATTATCTTCAAATATTTTGGGTGGTTTCATTTGATGTTTGTACATGCTCTGCAACAGTTGTGACAAATACAGACATTCTTGTGTGGTTGCTGATAAAGCTATATACTCTGCTTCACAGGTTGATAATGCAACAGTTGGTTGTTTCTTTGTTTTCCATGATACTAAAGTACCTTTTTCATTTAAACTTGTGCAGTAACCCGTAACACTTTTTCTGTCAGCTATGTCTGCAGCCCAATCTGAGTCACTATGGGCGGTCACATGTAAATCATTTTCACATTTTCTGTAATACAATGCCTTGTCCTTTGTTTGTTTCAAATATCTTAGTACATGTTTTACCATAGTCCAGTGTTCCATAGTTGGTTCATTTAGATGTTGTGATAATTTGCTTAAGATAAAGCTTAAATCAGGTCGAGTACATGAAGTTAAATAGATAAGGCTACCAACTGCCTCTCTGTACTCTTTTACATTCTCCATTTTCTCAGCATCTTCATTGCAGTTCAGTTTTTGTTCACAAGGAGTAGATCTTGGTTTGCAGTCTTGCATTTGAAATCTTTCAAGTATTTTATCTACATATTCTTCTTGTGACATTTTTACATGATTTTCTGTGTGCTCAAAATGGATGCCAAGAAAATGTTTGAGTTTGCCCATATCTTTCATTTTGAATCTCGCTGTTAGGATTTCCTTCACAGTTTTCAGAATATTTTCATCACTGGCAGCAATAATAATATCATCAACCCAAATTATTATTATTACTTTGTTCTTTTCTGTTTCCCTGGTATAAACACAATGGTCTGCAGGCCCACTGAGCAAGGTGACGTCTATACGACGTCTTTTTCAGGTCATTTCTGGACGTCGAAATCAGGTCCCTGGAAGGTCGAAAACGTTACGCCAGATGACGTCTTTTCTCCTATTCCTGACGTCTAAAAGGCGTCTACATTAGACGTCTATATTCCTGACGTCTAAAAGGCGTCTACATTAGACGTCTATCTGACGTCAATAACTTACTGTATTTAGCTTATTCTAATTAGGCTATTATATATAAATTATTTTAGTCACTTTACATGCTGCTTGTTCATGCTATGCATATAAAAAGTATAATGAATCTACTTTAAAATTGCGTTGAGGCAAACAAATCTAGGGAAATACTTTGACCATCCGCAGCTTTAAAATCCTACAAACAGTTGGATTAAGTTTTACAAATCACTCCATAAATTTTACCTTTATCCTGTTTATTTGACACAATTTAAAGGAACAGCATAACACATAAAATTGAGAATTCCACCTTTGGTAACTTAAAAAAAAAGCTTTACATTACGGAACTTATCAACTGGTGGCAACACAAAATACACAAACAAATCTATAAAAGTACACAGCTCACTTGGGTCTGTACTTCACATAATTTTTTTTTTTAAATGCCTTCATTCTTTGGCCGTACTTAACATAAACAATAATAATTTTTTAACATGCCTTCATTTTTGGTCTGTACTTAACAATTTTTTTTTAACATGCCTTCATTTTTCTTTTTGATATAGCAGGCAGGAACAAGATAAATAAAAAAGCTGTATACAATTACAGTCCCCTCACCACAAAAATAATCTGTACAAAGTGTGCTGGTCATAATATTTTAAATAAGTTGTTTTATTTCAGGAATTCCATTCAAAAAGTGAAACATTCATTACACACAGACTGATATATTTCAAATGTTTATTTATTTTAATGTTGATGATTAAAACTGACAACCAATGACAACCCTAAATTCAGTATCTCAGAAAATTAGACTACTACTTGAGCTCAATAAAAATAAAGTATTTTTATAAATGTTGGCCAACTGAGATGTATGAACATGAAATGTACAATATGTACATCTTTCAATAGTTGGGGCTAAGGACCATGCTACCATGTTAATACTTTTCAGTTGGCCAACATCTATAAAAATCATTTTTTAATTGATCTCAAGTAATGTAATTTACTTATAATGAATTTGGAGTTTTCATTAGTTGTCAGTTATAATCATCAGCATTAAGATTATTTTTAAATATATCAGTCTGTGTGAATGAATATACAGTAATACTGTATAGAAGTTTTACTTTTTGAATGGAATTACTGAAATAAATAACTTTTTCACAATATTCTAATTTTATGCCCAGCACCTATTTGCATCTCCCCCCCAAAAATGTGTTCCTCAGTTCTGTGTGAGCCCGTATCCTCCACTTCTATGTGGCACGTTTTAAATGTCCTGTGTGACCCTATGTCCTCCACCTCTTTGTGGTGCATTAAATGTCCAGTGTCCATTTCTTTGTGGTGCATTAAATGTCCAGTGTCCACTTCTTCGTGGTGCATTAAATGTCCAGTGTGAAAGCCCCACCTCCACTTCTTTGTGGCACATTTTTTCATTCAACCTTTATTTATACAGGCTAACCTCGTTGAGCCACAGGGACTCATTTACAAGAGAGACCTGTCTCACTCACACCCAAGGTCATAGAGTCACCATCAGTCTAACATGCATGTTTTTGGACTGTTGGAGGAAACTGGAGCACCCGGAGAAAACCCATGCATGCACGGAGAGAACATGCAAACTCTACCCAGAAAGGCCCCCGGACCGGGATTTGAACCGGGGACCTGCTCGCTGAGAGGCAGCAGCTCTACCAGTTGTGTTAATTGTCCAGTGTGAGCCCATGTCCTCCTTTGCATGTTTTAAATGCTCTGCAGCATGAGTCCTTATAAAATCCTCTGTTGCTGCAGAATCTCCATTCATGATTCCATCTGCATTTGCAAAAAAACAAACAAAAACAAAAAGTAATTAGCAATATGCAAAGGCAATCTGGAAAATGCACAGTGTCTTGCTGGGATCTCCCTGATTAATAAATAAATAAATAAAAACATCCATCCCAGCAAATGTCAGAGTCAGAGAGTCTTTATTGTCATTTGCACCGCATGTGGTACATGTGATGAAAACGAGATTATGTACACAGGGTCCCAGTTACATCCAACAACAAATGCAAGAGAAAAACAGTAATAACATCTAGAATTAACTAAGAAAAACATCAACTAGTAATACACTAAGCCTAATATAGTGGGAATAAACAGCAGCACGAACATGAGTCTGTATGAGCAGATGGTCACAGATGAACACAGCAACAAGAAAACAGATCAGCATCAGCATGATGTGATATTTTGCAGTGTTTATTTTTTATTTTATTTATTCATGAGTCTAACAGCCTCAGGGTAGAAGCTGTTCCTCAGTCTAGTGGTTCTACATTTGATGCTCCTCAACCTCCGTCCTGAGGGGAGTGGGGCAAAGAGTGAGTGTGCTGGGTGAGTGAGGTCTTTCATGATGCAGGTGGCTCTTTTCCTGCATCTGGAGGTGTAAATGTCTGTGATGGTGGGGAGACTGACTCCAACAGACTTCTGTGCAGCCTTCACCACTCTCTGTAGAGCTTTCCTCTCTTCAACTGTGCAGCCTCCATGCCACACGTTGATGCTGGAGCACAGGATGCTCTCCACTGCACACCTGTAGAACGAGGTGAGAACTGGGCTGCTCAGACCAGCTCGTCTCAGCCGTCTGAGGAAGTAGAGTCTCTGATGACCTTTCTTGATCAGGCTGGTGGTGTTGTTGCTCCAGCTGAGGTTATCATTCATGTGTACACCCAAGTATTTGTAGCTGGAGACCACTTCCACTGCAGACCCACCTATTTTCAGTGGGGCATGGGTGTGTTTGTTCCTTCTGAAGTCCACAATCATCTCCTTTGTCTTCTTCACATTCATGTGAAGATTATTCTCTTTGCACCAGCTCTCCAGGTGTTCCACCTCCTGTCTGTAGCTGGACTCATCATTGTTTGTGATGCATCCCACCACCGCTGTATCATCTGCAAACTTAACAATATGACAGCCTGGAAGTGTGGCTGTACAATCATATGTTGATAGGTGGCTTTGAATTTTTGTTTTTGCCAATCACTTATAACACTAGTTAACACACTAACACACATTATTATTTATTAACCTTTATTTAAGCAGGCAAATCCCATAGAGATCACAGATCTCTTTTTCAAGGGAGGCCTGGACCTGAAGGCCGAACATGCATGTTTTGGATCTGTTGGAGGAAACCGGAGTACTCTGATAAAACCCACGCAAGCACGAGAAGAACATGCAAACTCCACACAGAAACACTCCAGGTCCAACCGGGGATTGAACCCAGGACCTTCTTGATGTGAGACAACAGTGCTAACCACTGAGACATCGTGCTGCCAAATTTGAGCACATCAGTTAAAAAATTGCTGCAAAACGCACTCGAGTTGCCAAACATTTTCATATCTATGGGGTGCCATTAGCAAAGTTACAAAAATCAACAGCAATATTTTAGTTTAGAGAAAACAAAATTT
>JBBPBX010077107.1:0-16946 GCA_038048925.1 Garcialebias charrua
TGTCATGAGACATGAACAGTATATAATTTTAAGGATATGTTAATTTTAATAGTGAGAGATAGAATATAAAAAAATCCATAAAATCACATTGTTTTAATTGGATAAGTTGTTTATATTTTTTCATAAAAATATTAGGATTTTATCCCATAACAACCATTAAAGGGGTAATATCATGTTAAAGCAAGTTTTTTAATAACCTCATAACCCTGCTTTGAAAGAAGTGTTAACACAATGGACTGATGACCTGTAATGTAATGTATCAAACTTAATCAAATAATTATCTGGTTTATAACAATTCTCAATCTTACAGGTTTGAGCCAGCAGCTGCTACTTATCACTTTGCCTCAAGAAATCACTTTGTGGCATTCCACAAACTAGGAACTGACAAACAATGGCATTTCTATGACGGCATACTAGGAGAACGTAGGAGTAGAGATGTTGGAGTTACAGCGATAACCATAAATAAAATATTTACAAGTAAAGCCAGTGTTGGACACATTGTGTTCATCAGGGTAAGTATTCACAGTTAATAAGAACACCATCAAGGCAATTCAGCAAAGTTGGATTCATAAATAACATACATGATAGATCCTTTGGAATGCACTTTGTGTATGATTTCACTTTTATTTTTAAATTTCAGTTCTATATTATGGAGAAAAAAAATTACATTAATATTTGTATTTAGGACAAAGCAGCTGAAGCAGTTCAAGCAAGACGTGAAAGGAATGAAGAGCTTGTGGACTTCATTGTAGACCAGAGAGGTGTTGAGAATAGTCTTAAAGTAAGGCCTTACTTTTGTTGATCTATTACAGATTAATGCTTACAATGCACTTCTATTACTTTTAGGGTGTTTCTAACAATTCAGTTAAGTGTATTACTATATTTTGTTTCTTCATTACATACCCTTATATGAGAAAACAACACACACTGGTTGTTTGTGATGCAAAAATTAAGTAACCATTTAATGGAATTAGTAACAGCAAAGAAATAGATGAATTGGGCAGCAAAAATACTACAACAACATTCTGTTCACATAAAACATGAAAAGGTTGGTGTACTGTTTCACATTAAATAAATTTGCTTTGTAACACTTACATCTATTAAAAAATAAAAGATTTTGCCAATCACTTTAAAACACAGTACCAAAATGGATAACTGTAAATTTTTATTCAAAATCACCTTTGGAGGCTCTACTAATCTTGTTGTAAAATAAGAGACCTCAGAAAGTAATTGCGTTTGTCTTTTTATTTTAAAGGACATTCTATCCGGCACAGTGACTCCACATTTTACATTGAAAGAAAGGTGGGTTCCAATCTTTATTGATGATGAGGCACAACTCGACAGAATCATGAAATACCTGTCAGACTTGATGGACAGCTGCAACGACATGTCATCTGAAGTTCAGAGCATGATCTCTTTAGACAGGATAAAGTACATGCTGGTTGTCATGTTGTCAGAGGTAAGCTACCGTTGTAATTATTAAATGTTTAACATTAACATGTAGTTCATCATTAATAATACATTTAAAAATTAAATGTATTCAATAAGTTCAAAAATCAGAATTTGGATTACATATAAGGTGTAAATTTTATTGTGAACATTAATCAATTACCTCAGTCAACAGTAATATGACAATTATTTAGGGACAATAAAACATATACTGTACTTAAGTAAGGAATGACACACTATAAGGTGAGTAAGTGTTGTTGCATGTGCATCATATGACAAACCAACATTCACTTATGCACATATCTTAAGTTACATTGCAAATTCATACATGTCATCCTCTTTTATTTATGTTTTTCTTCATGGTCATTGGCTAAAAAAAAGGCTATGAGTAGTATATAAACAATTAAAAAATATCCTTTGTGTGGAATGTCCAGTGGTTTCACAGATGCGTATGAATAAATGAGAAGCAGCGCCTGAAATAAGGATAAATGTTATAAAAGTGCTAAGTAAAATGGAAGGTTTGTGATCAATCTGTATTATGAATGAAATAAATATTTGGATATTTTCAAATAACATATTTTTATGTAACACAGGCAACTATAAATGCATTGGTCAACAAAAAAGCGCTGACCAGGGCTGAGGCTGTGGACCTGATTGAGCATTGCCAGATGGAGGAGAGGTAAGCAAATTAGAGTGTCTGAAGCTGTATTAGCATCTTTACTATTCATTATATTTAGACAAGTAATATTTTATTTTTTCATAATGTAATGTCTTTTTTGCAGCGAGAGAGACGAGCTGGTTATGCAGTTGACAAGAGAACTAGAGAAACGTTCAAATGTTTAAAGTAAAAAAACTTAAAACTTAGTTTTATATATTCTTCTATTAGTCTAGATTAATATAGTCCTGGTTTGAAGAGTGAAATGGTGAAAAACAAACTTTGGTCAAGTTTCAAATGTTTAAAGTAAAAAAAGAGTTTTGAAACCAAATTGTAAAAAGTACTAAGTTTTGCATTTTTCCATTTTCTTAAATAATACTTGTTTAACAGGTGAAACAAAAACACAGAAGAAGAGACTTTCTTATTTATGCTTTTCTTTACATTCTTCTAAAAAAATATGTTATTACTGTAGAATAAATGTTATATATTCAAAGTAGATGACATGCCAGGTTATGAAGATAGCCTGTTGTGGTTCGAAAACAATGCAAGCTTGAGAGGGGAAGGTTGTCAATGTGCCTCTTGACGTCAAGTGTTTGTCTGAGCAGTGTGCTGTCAAACCAGCCTGTGTGATGTCCCTGTTCCCTTGATTTCCTGTTCCATGCCAAGTAATTTTTTGTGCCTCCTGGAAAGCCGTTTTGTTGCATGTTAAATAAAGTTTTAAATTATTTTTGACATACACCTGTGCCCTGGGTCATTCTGTCATTCATTTAAGCATAAGGCATAAACATTGATTAAATTTAATTTAATGAAGTTTCACAAATCAGAAAAACGTTTCACAAAGCTCAAACTTAGTTTTATATATTCTTCTATTAGTCTAGAACAGGGGTGCTCACACTTTTTCAGCATGCGAGCTACTTATAAAAAAACCAAGTCCAAAAGATCTACCCAATACAAAAATGCAAAACATATAATTATCTTCAAATGTATTAAGGATTCTTTTTATGTACAATGTACCTATGTTGATGTACCTTGCATAACTGAATAAGCAAATATTGCACAACACATGTAATAAATCAGGGGTCACCAACGTGGTGCCCATGGGCACCTGGTCGACCGTAGGGACCAAATGGGGTGATGGTGACGCAATATAGATTTTTTAAATTTTATTTTAAAAATATATGGTAGAAATATAACAGAGTTGTTAAGTTTCCCCGCCCGCTCCAGGTCTCTGAGGTCAGATAGCTCCTGCTCTCTGTTCCACGGACAAAATATAAACGTTGGGGTGACCGTGCCTTTTCTGCGGCCGCACCTCTACTCTGGAATACGCTCCCGCTTGAGCTACGTCAGATTACTGAACTTGGCCTTTTTAAATCGAAGCTTAAGACTTTTTTATTCCAACTGGCTTTTAGTAATTAAATATGTGGTGACATTTCTGGTTTTATTTTTGCTATTATGTTGTGTTTTCTTGATTTTTAATCTGTTGTCTTTTACTGTACTGCACTGTTTTTTGTTAAGCACTTTAGTCACCATCACCGTGGTTGTGTAAAGTACTATACAAATGCATAAATGAAATGAAATGAAACTGATCCCCACCCCCTTCTTTATAAGAATCTGGTCTTTTACTTTAATAAATGTAAAAAAAAAATCATTAGATATTTTTTACTTTAATAAATGTCATTTCTAAAAGCCCCCTCCAGCAAATCTAAAGTGGTCCACAGGCCACCAGTTGATAACCACAGTTGTAGCAGGTTGTTATGGCTCCGGACACGTTTAATTTAGTGAACAAAGGCATAAAAATGTCTCTTTTGGTACGGAGAGATTTACAGCGGTGTATTTTACCGACTGTCCCTGAACGCAGCGCGAAAGTGTGTTATGCAAACGCTCGCGCTGCGGGACAGGGAAACGTGCAGAGAACAGAGAGTAGTCAAGGAGGTTATTCTGTATGAAAAGTGTCTCGTATGATTTTAATAATAAAGCCACGTCAGCTCCCAACCAGTATGTTTAAGCGTGCAGAGAAACATCACAGCGTCACTCACCCGGAAGATGGTGGGGGCGTTTCGCTTTGAAGTTGCTGCTGTCCGAACAGGGATTTTAGTTCCTCCACCTTTCTCTTTCTCAGCTGGCTTTTCGGTGGGAAGTCCATGTCGTATTTTCCATGAACAGTCCGAAATCTGATTGTTTTCGCTTAGTATGTTTTGCTGCGTTCAACTTCCACCTTCGCGCCATTGTTTTTAGAAGCTGCATGAGCGTGACCTAAAGCTCTCATCTGATTGGTTGCCGTGAATGTCAATCAAGGGGCGGGATGTTTTCAGTTGTCATCTGATTGGTTGCCCTGCATGTCAATCAAGTAACGGGATGTTTCATTGGCTGACAATTTTTTAATGTCACGCTGTGGGAAAAAAATAAAATAATAATAATGTCACGCTGCGATCGACCAGTAATGCCTCCGCGATCGACCGGTCGATCGCGATCGACGTAATGAGCAGGTCTGGTCTAGAATAATATAGTCCTGGTTTGAAGAGTGTATGTGTTGTGGTTTTTGACCTGGACCAGGTCTAATGTGGTCCAGTAGAATAAAAATGATGAAAAACAAACTTTGTGGAAGTTTCACAAATCAGCAAAACGTTTCACAAAGCTCAAACTTAGTTTTATATAATCTTCTATTAGTGTAGAACAATATAGTCCTGGTTTGAAGAGTCTAGGTGTTGTGGTTTTTGACCTGGTCCAGGTCTAATGTGGTCCAGTAGACTAAAAATGATGAAAAACTAACTTTGTGGAAGTTTCACAAATCAGCAAAATGTTTCACAAAGCTCAAACTTAGTTTTATATATTCTTCTATTAGTCTAGAACAATATAGTCCTGGTTTGAAGAGTGTAGGTGTTGTGGTTTTTGACCTGGACCAGGTCTAATGTGGTCCAGTAGAGAAAAAATGATGAAAAACAAACTTTGTGGAAGTTTCACAAATCAGCAAAACGTTTCACAAAGCTCAAACTTAGTTTTATATATTCTTCTATTAGTCTAGAACAATATAGTCCTGGTTTGAAGAGTGTAGGTGTTGTGGTTTTTGACCTGGACCAGGTCTAATGTGGTCCAGTAGACAAAAAATGATGAAAAACAAACTTTGTGGAAGTTTCACAAATCAGCAAAACGTTTCACAAAGCTCAAACTTAGTTTTATATATTCTTCTATTAGTCTAGAACAATATAGTCCTGGTTTGAAGAGTGTAGGTGTTGTGGTTTTTGACCTGGACCAGGTCTAATGTGGTCCAGTAGACAAAAAATGATGAAAAACAAACTTTGTGGAAGTTTCACAAATCAGCAAAACGTTTCACAAAGCTCAAACTTAGTTTTATATATTCTTCTATTAGTCTAGAATAATATAGTCCTGGTTTGAAGAGTGTAGGTGTTGTGGTTTTTGACCTGGACCAGGTCTAATGTGGTCCAGTAGAAAAAATGATGAAAAACAAACTTTGTGGAAGTTTCACAAATCAGCAAAACGTTTCACAAAGCTCAAACTTAGTTTTATATATTCTTCTATTAGTCTAGAATATAGTCCTGGTTTGAAGAGTGTAGGTGTTGTGGTTTTTGACCTGGACCAGGTCTAATGTGGTCCAGTAGACAAAAAATGATGAAAAACAAACTTTGTGGAAGTTTCACAAATCAGCAAAACGTTTCACAAAGCTCAAACTTAGTTTTATATATTCTTCTATTAGTGTAGAACAATATAGTCCTGGTTTGAAGAGTCTAGGTCTTGTGGTTTCTGACCTGGACCAGGGGCCTCATGTATCAACCGTGCGTGCGCACAAAAAACTTGCGTACGGCACCATCCACGCAAAACCCCGTATGTATCAAAACTGAACTGAACGTGAATATGTGCGCATCCAAGTACATTTCCACGCCAGCTCCCGAGCACACGTACGCACGTTTCTGTGGTTCTTGTTCCTTTGGCGACACTTACAGGTGATCCTGAAAAACTGAAGCCCCACAGTCTGTGGTTGACTTTAAGAGCGGCTTGAAGACCTTTCTTTTCAACCGAGCATACTATACTCCTCATGATTCTACTTTTGATCTTAGCTGATACTGTTGTTGATTGTAATTGTTTTATTATTTGTTTTATTGACATTCAATTATGTTGCACCTTGTAGCACTTTGAGATTTTCATTAATGAAAAGTGCGTTATAAATTGAATTCATTATTATTATTATTATTATTATTAACTGTTCATGATGTGAAAATGATTAATATTCCCACCAAACACACATGATAACAATTATTACATCCACATGGACGCAAATAAAGGACGCGCAAAGTTGTGCAACAAATACATTTAACAGGAACGGATTCAGCCTTACTGGAGATAGTGTAGAGCATTTATTTATAAACAGATATAATTTTCTGATCTATGATATGGCTTATCAGCCGTTTTCAGGGATAATCCTTTTTCATTTTGGCACTGCGCTCTGCACAACGCAGGAACCGTGCACAACGCGTGCAGAAGCAGCGACCAAACTGTTCCCGAGCTTTCCAGAGGGAGCTGGCAGGTCGATCGGGGCTGTGCCATTCCAGTCCACACAAAGCCGGATCATGTCCAATAGAATGGTCTCATCTATATGATTCCAAAGGCTGAGTGGTCGCGGTTTGGAGCGCGCGCGCACCCTCACACGGCAGCTGGAGGTGATTCATAATCTGCGTTTATTGTAGATTTCTCCAAAATGACACGTGAAAGTACACCATATATAACTTGTTGGAGAGTAACAGCTTCACAGACAAACAGATTGCGCACAAGGCTGTGGCGCGCGCTGCGCGCAGCGTTTGAAGACTCCAACGTCACGTCATGTCATGAAAACTCTCCACTGAGACGCACAGACTCGTTTCTTCATGTCATCTATTAAATAAACAAAGATCTATGTTCAACCAAACATCCAAGTTCCTCTGTTTACAGTAATTATGGTAATAAACTCGTGCGCAAAGTTAATATTTTCACTCAGAATGAATGGATGAGCCGTTGCGCACCAAAGCAGGGTGCGCGCACACACAAATACCGACACACAATCACTCGTTCTTTGCGTGATGAACACATTTTATTACTATTCTTACTTAGGATTTTGTCCTCACTCATATTATATTAAATTCATTATTTTCCTGAATCTAGAAATGATTTCTGATCGCGCAGGGATCAAACAAACATGTCTTTCACACATGCAGGAAGTAATTTGCATCTGTTTAACATATGTAAATGAAGGCGTGTCAGGGGAGGTGTCTCACGTGCGCTCAGTTCCACGTTGGTTGTGATGTACAAAAGGAATGTGCGTGGATTCCGGTGTACGCACAGTTTGATACATCTGGATTTTTTTGTGCGTACACACTTTTCTGGATTTGACCGTACGTCACTTTTCAGTAGGAAATCCACGCAAGTCTTTGTACATGAGGCCCCAGGTCTAATGTGGTCCAGTAGACAAAAAATGATGAAAAACAAACTTTGTGGAAGTTTCACAAATCAGCAAAACATTTCACAAAGCTCAAACTTAGTTTTATATATTCTTCTATTAGTCTAGAATAATATAGTCCTGGTTTGAAGAGTGTAGGTGTTGTGGTTTTTGACCTGGACCAGGTCAAATATGGTACAGTAGACTAAAAATGATGAAAAACTAACTTTGTGGAAGTTTCACAAATCAGCAAAACGTTTCACAAAGCTCAAACTTAGTTTTATATATTCTTCTATTAGTCTAGAATAATATAGTCCTGGTTTGAAGAGTGTAGGTGTTGTGGTTTTTGACCTGGACCAGGTCTAATGTGGTCCAGTAGAATAAAAATGATGAAAAACAAACTTTGTGGAAGTTTCACAAATCAGCAAAACGTTTCACAAAGCTCAAACTTAGTTTTATATATTCTTCTATTAGTCTAGAATAATATAGTCCTGGTTTGAAGAGTGTAGGTGTTGTGGTTTTTGACCTGGACCAGGTCTAATGTGGTCCAGTAGACAAAAAATGATGAAAAACAAACTTTGTGGAAGTTTCACAAATCAGCAAAACGTTTCACAAAGCTCAAACTTAGTTTTATATATTCTTCTATTAGTCTAGAATAATATAGTCCTGGTTTGAAGAGTGTAGGTGTTGTGGTTTTTGACCTGGACCAGGTCTAATGTGGTCCAGTAGAATAAAAATGATGAAAAACAAACTTTGTGGAAGTTTCACAAATCAGCAAAACGTTTCACAAAGCTCAAACTTAGTTTTATATATTCTTCTATTAGTCTAGAATAATATAGTCCTGGTTTGAAGAGTGTATGTGTTGTGGTTTTTGACCTGGACCAGGTCTAATGTGGTCCAGTAGAATAAAAATGATGAAAAACAAACTTTGTGGAAGTTTCACAAATCAGCAAAACGTTTCACAAAGCTCAAACTTAGTTTTATATATTCTTCTATTAGTCTAGAATAATATAGTCCTGGTTTGAAGAGTGTAGGTGTTGTGGTTTTTGACCTGGACCAGGTCTAATGTGGTCCAGTAGAATAAAAATGATGAAAAACAAACTTTGTGGAAGTTTCACAAATCAGCAAAACGTTTCACAAAGCTCAAACTTAGTTTTATATATTCTTCTATTAGTGTAGAACAATATAGTCCTGGTTTGAAGAGTCTAGGTGTTGTAGTTTTTGAGCTAGAGCAGATTAAACCCGCTCAAGGTACTGAAAAATTAGTTGTAATGTCCCTTTAGTCATTTGCCGAATCGGAAGCTGGAATCGGAAGCTAACTTCAGCTTCGTTTAAAGATGCAGGTAGAGCTAGCCTCATGCTAAATGTTGGGCTGAACATTTGCGGCATTTTTTGTACTTCTGGTGACATGAAATGTATAATTTATCACGATGCCACTGTTGTACACGTTTGCTTTTTGTCCTGAAAAGCGGATAAGTGTTGAGCTTGTTTTTGTCCCTGTAACATTTAGCTAGCAGAGGTTGTTTTCTGCTGTAAACAGTGGCTGACATCACTTGAAAACACAATTGTGCCGGTTACTAGTAAGTTACGAGCACTGAGTACCGAGCTCTTGTTTTGTTGTAGAAAATAGTGTACATGTTGTTAATCTAAAACGTACAGTATGTACATTTATGGACAAATAAAGTCGTGATGAGTTTTGATAGGGTACATTGTCATCGCCAATTTGTCAAATGTCTATATTACTACTGTACTGTACAGTGTGATTAATAATAAAAAATAAAAATCATGAGATCCATGCAAGCATTGATTTCAGAACATAGCTTTTACAAGTGCCATTAATTAAAGTACTTATGCTCATCATAAAAAGTACTTTTTGGTACACTAAAGTGTGTTTTAGTCTATCATAGAGGCTGATATTATTTTTTAGGAGGCCATTTTATGTGTCACAGTTGGGGGAAGGGCTATAAAATGTAACCTTAAGTCCAGTGTTTCTTATTATCAAAGATCCAGGTGAAGATGGGGGATTAGCTGTGACATTGGGAACAAGAACAGAGCAGGTTTATCTTGGAGTTCAGTCTAAGATCAAGGGCTTTACACAGTACAGTACTGTACATGTATTGCCAGATGTGAACTGGCACCAGTGGTTTAGATATTTTAGGTTGCAGTTTTGTTTCTGATATGTTTACAGGGAGATTTTGGAAGGAGGAGTTACCGTCTCAACCTGGGTTTAGTCTCACTTTAAGCCATAAACAAGAGGTTAGGATACATGCAGTGGCTTCAATAGACAGATTAGGACATCACTTAAGTGAAAATACAGGTTTGTATCTGTTTATGAAGGGGAAAAACTTTCCTCTATGGGTAAGCAGTAAGTGTGTATCTGATATGCTGAATACAACTACCGGTACTGCTGAAGAAACTAAATTTAAAGCCCCTTCTGTGAATAATCAGGTTTTTTATAAGGCTTTGAAAACAATAACATGTACACTTCTCCCATTCCTTTAAAGAATGCATTTACTTGCTGCCTTTCATGACAGATTTAAACTTGGATCATTTTAGGATGATTTGATCTTGCAATGTACCGTAATGTTATTTTTTAAAGTTTGACCAAAACGGATTATTTGTTTTGGTCAAACCCTAAAAATGACTTTATATTGCAAAATGTCTTGCTCAACGTATACCGGTATGTTGTGAATGACTCTCAGCTCCAATTGTGCTAAATTAGCACAATTTCTTAAAATATATATATATTTTTTGAATTACCGGTACTGTATGCCATTTTTGTATTTTCTAAGGTAAGTTTGCTGTGGAGGCCATCCTGAATAGGTCTGAGTCCAAAGACAGACAGACAGAATTGGCTCCAATTATTCACAGCAAATTTTGAAGTAAAGATCTCACACAATCTGTAAGCACTCAGAATATCTGACAGAGGTGACCCTCAGCTCTTAACACATCGAGTTTGATCTCAGCATCTGTAAAATTGACCGAGTTACAGCATGTGTTTTCTTAAGGTCAGTTGGCTGTGGCACCCATCTTTAAAGGGGTTGAATCCAAATGTTAAATCAGTTGTAGACGAGCATCCTAGGCATACTTACATATTTTGATAAAATTGTTCCCAATGGTTTGTGAGCTATTTTGCTAACTGTCAGGCAATTGAACACATCTGCTTTCACCCATCGGCAGTGGTGATAAAAAAAATTAAATCTGTTAGTTTATTTTTATAAAATATACTACTAATAAAGTTGTAGTTAACATGCTATTTAAAAATACATATATGTTTAATACTCTATTGTTTGTAAATAGAGATGTTGATTAGTGAGATGGAGCTGAAACATTAGTGAGATGGAGCTGAAACACTTGTCTGTGTGATTGCTGGCAGTAATAGTTTGCATTAGGGTAACCACTGATTGATTTGTGCTGACAAATGAGACCCAAGCAGATTGCTTCATTGCTCCCAGGTGTCAGTTATGTCGGATTATTTGAATACTGAGAAAACAAGCGACTGAAGCAAACAGCACATTAGTAATTTGTAACTGCTCCCTGTGACGCAGCTTGCTGTGAAAGTCCGCTTCGCTTCCTGTTCAAGTTTTTGCCTACAGGCTCTAGTTGAACCGTTTCCTCGGTTGTCAAGGCACATACTCTGTCAAGATTGTATTGTTGGCTTGTTTGTCCATTTCAGAGAGAGCATGTTTTCTTTGGCCTTGACACAGCCAATGTATAATACAGTCAGTCATTCTACGCTACTGTTTCACAGGCTGGTTTTTGCCTGAGCTACTAAAATATTGTGTTTTTTTATGTCTCAATATCTGCAGCTCTGTCTAATTGAACTGAATTCAAAGAGAGTGCAAGAGAAGTGCTGAAAAACTTTGCAGAAATTTGCTGAAGAAGCTGAAACTTAGTTTTCAAGGCTAAAAATTGCAGATCCCTAGCTTAAAAAAAAAAAAAAAAGGAGCAAAACTAGCTACAACCAGCTTAAAAGCTAAAAGGAACAAAAGTCTCACTAAATCTAAATGGAGCAAAAGGCTAGCCTAAGCTAAATACGGTAAAGCAGAAGGCTACCGGTACTGCTTTCCAGCCAGTAACATCATAAAAAATAAAGTGCAAAAAACAAAGAGAATCTGCTTAAACCAACCCGTTCTGGGAATTCAAACTCAGTGAACACAAAATAAGCTAGTATTTGTTCTTATTAAATGTTTTAGATGTAAAAAAACAACAACAAAAAAACCTCTTGGAACAATAATGTAAACATTATTTTTCATTCATTCATTCAACCTTTATTTATACAGGCTAGCCTCATTGAGCCACGGGGACTCATTTACAAGAGGGACCTGTCTCACTCACACCCAGGGTCAATTTAGAGTCACCAATCAGCCTAACATGCATGTTTTTGGACTGTGGGAGGAAACCGGAGTACCCGGAGAAAACCCACACATGCACGGAGAGAACATGCAAACTCCACTCAGAAAGGCCCCCGGACCGGGATTTGAACCGGTGACCTGCTCGCTGAGAGGCAGCAGCTCTACCAGTTGTGCCACCGTGCTGTCAGTAACAGCAGGATGCAGAGCCTTGTGAACAGACTCAACACCTCAATATCCTGCCAGGTTGGGATAAGGGAGCGTGCATAACGGTCACCTGACAGCACCTGAGAAATGGCTTTGAGCTGCTCTAGCACCCTGGCAATTCATTTCTTTGGATCCCCATCTTGTTGGACATTCAGTGTTGAGGCTGTGTCCAGAAAGTTTGAGCTCCCTCTGTGCTTCAGTCATTGCTGCCTTCTTCTTCCAGCTGTGGGAGAATTGCTCTTCAAAGTCAAAGTCAAAGTCAACTTTATTGTCAGATCTGCAATATGTACTGTACAGGACATACACAGGACCGAAATTGCGTTTCTCTCAGTCCCTCGGTGCAACAGTAAACATCTAAACATTGAAACACTGAAACATATAATAATAGACATAAGCATAAAATAGTAAAACTAACACTGTCCTGAGTTTTTTTTTTTTTTGCATAGCGGTGCAAGAGCATGAAAATCCACACCAACTCTAAAACTAAAACATTAAACATTTAATGAACATAATACTGTCCTGAGTTTTTGCATACTAGCACAAAAAAAAGAGTATAAAAAGTATAACTAAAATAAACTAAAGGTTTCTAGCATTGACATTTGCAAAGTGGCAAAGCAGCGTATGAGTCAATGTACACAGTATATGTATGAGGTAGTAGTTGATGTTGTTATAGAGGCAAAAAGTGGCATATGCAGTAAGGCACATTGGGCATCCCTAAATAAGACCGTTCAGAGCACACTGTATATGTACCAGCAGTGGTGTAGATATTAGAGTAGTGTAAATAAATGTAAACAGTAGTAATTACATGTAAGCAGTAGTAATAAAAGTAAACAGTATTAATAAATGTAAACAGAGAATGTAAACAGTATTATGATTATAGGCAGTGATGTAATACAGACATTAGTGCAAGTATGAGAATTAGTGCAAACTGTATGAGCACATGACCGAGAGTTTAGTGAAAAACTTTGTGTTGAGTGATAATGTGTGAGAAAGTTTTAGTGTTAAGGCAGTTCAAATGGGAGGGGGGGCAGAGCAGGCAGAGTGTTTAGCATTCTGACTGCCTGATGAACAGAGCTGTCTCTCAGTCTGCTGGTTCGAGCCTGGAGACTCCTCAGTCTCCTCCCTGATGGCAGTAGTCTGAAGCAGCTGTGTAGTGGGTGTGTGGGATCACCTGCCATGCGGTGGGCTTTCCGAGTGAGGCGTTTGCTGTGTAAGTCCTGCAGTGAGGGCAAGGAGGTGCCCACGATCTTCTCAGCTGCTCTCACAATGCGCTGGAGGCTCTTGCGGCAGGATGCAGTACATGCACCAAACCACACAGTGATGCAGCTGGTCAGGACACTTTCTATGGCACCTCTGTAGAAGGTGCTCATGATGGGGGTTGAAGCTCCAGCCCTTTTCAGCTTGCGGAGAAAGTAGAGACGCTGGTGAGCCTTCTTTGCCAGTGCTGCAGTGTTCCTGCTCCAGGACAGGTCCTTTGAGACGTGCACTCCCAGGAACTTGGTGCTGTCTACTCTCTCCACTGCGGTGCTGTTGATGGTCAGAGGGGCATGTTGGGCATCCTTCTTCCTGAAGTCCACAACAATCTCCTTTGTCTTCTCCACGTTGAGAGTGAGATTGTTGTGTCCGCACCACAAGGCCAGGCGGCTCACCTCGTTCCTGTAGTCCGTCTCATCGTTGTTGCTGATGAGACCCACCACTGTTGTGTCGTCCGCAAACTTGATGAAGTGGTTGGAGCTGTACGATGGTGTGCAGTCGTGTGTTAGCAGGGTGAATAGAAGGGGGCTCAGCACACATCCTTGTGGGGCCCCTGTGTTCAATGTGATGGTGCTAGATGTGTTACTCCCGACCCGCACTGTCTGTGGTCTCCCGGTCAGGAAGTCTAGCAGCCAGTTACACATTGAGGTGTTCAGCCCCAGACTGTCCAGTTTAAGGATGAGCTGTTGGGGGATGATGGTGTTAAATGCCGAGCTGAAGTCGATGAACAACATTCTAACATAGGAGTCCTTCGTGTCCAGATGTGTGAGAGCTGTGTGAAGGGCAGAGGAGATGGCATCGTCGGTTGAGCGATTAGGTCGGTATGCAAATTGGAAGGGATCCAGGGAGTCAGGGAGGACAGATGTGATGCTTTTCATGACTAGCCGTTCAAAGCACTTCATCAGGATGGGGGTGAGTGCTACTGGGCGATAGTCATTGAGGCATGCGGGCGTTGCCTTCTTTGGGACAGGGATGATGGTGGTGGCTTTGAAACAGGTGGGGACGATGGCCTGGCTCAGTGAGATGTTAAAGATGTCCGTGAAGACCGCTGCGAGTTCCCCTGCACAGTCCTTCAGCACACGACCAGGTATGTTGTCAGGACCAGAGGCCTTCCGGGCGTTAATCTTGATGAATGATCGCCTTACGCTGTCTGAGGACAGCGTCAGCACCTGGCCATCAGGAGAGGGGGGGAGTTTATGTGCTGGTGTGCTGTTACTTGCCTCGAACCGAGCAAAGAACTCATTCAGTTCATTCAGCGCAGAGGCTGAGCTGTCACAGGTCTGGGGGGGTGGTTTGTAGTTTGTGATGGTCTGTATTCCCTGCCACAGACTGCGTGTATCCCTGCTGTCCTTGAAACGGTGAGCTATTTTCCCAGAATACTGCTTCTTTGCCTTTCTGATGCCCCGGTCCAGGTTGTTTCTGGCTGCCCTCAGGCCCACCTGATCTCCCGCTTTGAAGGCAGCATTCCTGGCTTTCATGAGTCTGTGAACCTCAGCTGTCAGCCATGGCTTCTGGTTAGCCCGAACAGTGATGGTTTTAAGGTTGGTTACATCATCAATGCACTTGGTGATGTATGAACATACAGTGTCTGAGTACTCCTGGAGACATAAGTTGTTGTTTGTGGTAGCAGCTTCTTTGAACATACTCCAATCTGTGGTGTCAAAACAGTCCTGGAGTGCCTCTGAAGACCCCTCTGGCCACACTCGTATCTGCTTGCGGACTGGTTTTGTGACTTTCACCAGTGGCCTGTATGCTGGCTTTAGCATAACACAGATATGGTCAGAAGCACCAATGTGGGGGAGGGGGATGGCTCTGTAGGAATTTTTCATGGTGGTGTAAACCTGGTCCAGGGTGTTGTTTCCTCTTGTTGCAAAGTTTATGTTTCTGTATGTTTTTGGGAGAACACTCTTTAAATCTGCATGGTTGAAATCACCAGCCGTGATGAGAAAAGCATCAGGATGGGCTGTTTGTTGCTCACTGATGTGCAGATATAGTTCATTTAGTGCCTCACTTCTATCTTTGCTGTTGGAGCTTGGGGGGATATATACAGCAACAATCAAAACAGCTGTAAACTCCCTCGGTAAAAAGAACGGTCTGCATTTAATAGTCATGAACTCCACTAAATGTGAGCAGTGTTTGTAGACCACAGCAGCATCACGACACCATGCGTTGTTGATGTAAACACAGAGCCCCCCTCCCCTTTTCTTACCTCCCTCGAGGGTTCGGTCCGCTCTGTAGCATGTTAGCTGCTCCAGCTGGACAGCATGGTCCGGAACGTTGTTGTTGAGCCACGTTTCCGTGAATACAAACACACAGCAGTCTCTCACAGTCTTTTGTGTCGTTCGTAGCAGGCGTATATAATCCAATTTGTTGTCCAAGGAGCGCACGTTAGCCAGAACCATGGATGGAATAGCCGGCCTGTGTGGGCTAGCTGCTAGCCTAGCTCTGATACCTCCGCGTTTACCCCGCTTCTGTTTCCTGTCACGCCGCTTGTGGCGTTTCCATGGCGGGCGCGGTGAAGCGTCACGCCGCTTGTGGTACTTCCACGGCGGGCGCGATGAAGGGAAGGTCCGGGCTGGCTTCCAGAGCAGCTCGCAGTCACGAAGCTCATGTAACTCCTCCTCGAGCTCATGTAGCTTCTCCTGGAGTTCGCTGTTTATTCCCAAATGAGCGGTTTTTCCGACATCAAGCAGGAATTCACGGCTATACTTGCGTTCTTGAACACGTAGACAAGACAAAGACGTGCCGGCAAATTGCGGCGTGCAGGACAAAACAGACGAAAGCACCGTGTTGCTGGGAGAGAGAGAAGCCGCAACGTTTGCACGCGCCGCCATATTGCCATATCTCTTGCCATAACTCTTGACACTATGTCATCCTTTAGTGCATGTCCTGTAATACAAAATACAAAATAAATACAGTACACACATTCACATCCTCCACTCTCATTCACACACGTGCAAAAATTGAGGACCAGAAAAATCTTCTCCCTTTGTTAGTTAAAAACAATGTACTGTACAGGTTTTAGCTTTTCCCAGTTTGTCAACGTTAAGTGAATGCAAAATGTGATGACTAAATAGCTTCACATTACTGAACATAATAATTAACATTTTTATTTTAAACGGACAATAAAAAGGATAGTATAATAGTCGTGACATCACGACCAGGTTTGGTAATAATGAGAAATTGCATCACCTCATCTAAATAGCTATGCTAAAGTTAAGCTAACAATCATTAAACACAACTAGTTTTTTTTTTAATCAGCTTACGCGAAACGTGTATGTTACTGGTTCTGTATTAACTTTTATGACTTCTGTCGAGCCTGAAGAAACTATGTTGGAGCGCGCGGTGTTGTCTTTTCCCCCTCCCTGCCTGCTCTGTTGCTCCGCTCGGCTCACTCCCAAGTCACGTGACGCAGTCAAATCGCAGCCTGTGCGATTAGAGAATTGCGCTTTAACATATCGCGAGATTATCGCAAATGCGATTAATCATTCAGCCCTAATCATAATCTAGGCTACTATTGTAGAGAACAGTTTCCCATCTGGATCTAATAAAGAAATGGGGTGATAAGAGCCAACTTCTTCATCGTTTCTGCCATGTGTATATA
>JBBPBX010077108.1:0-16946 GCA_038048925.1 Garcialebias charrua
GCCCCCCTCATGGATGTCATTCTTTATTCACTGACTGTAAATAAACACTGTAAATTATTCTCTGAGTTCTGGTTTCTGTTCGATTCTGGTCTTTCATTCTGGGTACACCCGCAACCGTAACAAGAATGTCCCAGCCAAAACAAGTACCTCAGAAAGACTCAGGGTCTGAACAGAACCAACTTACTCTCCAGACTGTGTTACTTAGAGTTGATAAGAACGATGCTACACTTAAGCGTCTGCTAAAACTACAACGGACTAACAGCTCTGATCTACAGGAACTGGGCAGCATGTTATCCTCAGTCAAACAGGAGATGACTCAACTCCTGCCACCTGCTGCTACATCCACACCAGAGGTTAGTTTTCCCACTAGTAATCCTCCCAAAATAGAACAAGTTTTGAAACCAGCTGAATTTTTTTGTGGAAAGCCTGAACTATGTGGAGGCTTCATACTTCAATGTGAACTAACATTTCAGCAGGCACCTAGCCTTTATGCTTCTGATGCTGCTAAGCTAGCCTTTTTTATCACCCAGCTAAAGGGGGACGCACTACGTTGGACTCAAGCTTATTTATCCTCTCATCCTGCTGGTACCTTAACTTTCTCCTCTTTTCTTGAAGAGTTTATTGTGTATTTGATCAACCCCTCCAACAAACAGAAGCCGTAAAACGTCTACTCACCCTTCGTCAAGGCAGACTCTCAGTTACGGCTCATGCACTGGAGTTCAGAATCACAGCCGCCCGAACCGGATGGGATGAGGTCGCACTCAGAGGTACCTTCCTACACTCACTTTCCAACTCCATAAGAGACCGTTTGGCACCACAAAAAGAACCACAAAGTTTAGATGAATTAATTCGTTTGGCTACACGGATCGATAATCAGCTACAAGAACGAGAGTGGGAGAGAGACTACGACTCCCAGAATGCATCTACTTCCGGTTTCTCTTCTACGTCAAGACGTTGACCCATTTTTACCAGTGAGGACTACGTTTCCCAGAGTTCCACTGTCACTGGGTCACGCTGCTCTAACCAAAACAAACAGGAGATACTAGTGAGAAATTCTTCTTCCTCTCCTATCTCTCGCCTGGAACTCAAGACCACTATCATCTGTGATCAGGAATATAAAACAGTTGATGCTTTAGTAGACTCCGGGGCTGAACAGAATCTCATTAGTCAAGACTTGGTTGAACTTTTATCCATTCCAACACAATCTCTTCCTACTCCACTAACAATGTCTGGTTTAACAGGTCAAAGGTTTGCTTCTGTTCATATGAAAACATTACCTGTACATCTTATGATCTCTGGAAATCACCATGAGCACAGTGAATTTTTTGTATTTGAATCACCTGTTACACAACTTGTCCTGGGTTTTCCTTGGCTCAACGAACACAATCCTGTAATAAATTGGAGGTTTAAAAGAATTGAACAATGGAGTCCACACTGCTTAATGAACTGTCTAAGAACTGCCGTCCCCTCCACTATTAGTCACTCTGAAATTTCCGATCCTGTCGATCTGTCTAAAATCCCTGCTGTTTACCATGACCTCGCTCCTGTTTTTAGTAAACAAAAAGCTCTGTCATTACCTGCACACCGTCCTTATGACTGTTCAATTGATTTATTGCCAGGGGCCCCTCTTCCTTCCAGCCGCCTTTACAAATTATCTGGTCCAGAGTATGACTCTATGAAAGAGTATATTTCTGAATCCTTAAACTCTGGTATAATTCGCCCCTCTACTTCTCCTGTTGGGGCAGGGTTTTTCTTCGTGGCTAAAAAAGATAAGACTCTACGCTAGGGATGGGGCAGATCCGATCCAGTATCGGTATCGGTATCCGATACCAGCAAAATTTAAGTATCGGATATCGGATCCAACCTGCCGATATTTCCGATCCAGCTTCAAAGAGCACTTGTGTTCCATCACATTCTGTAACTGCCGTCTTAACATTGTGTGAGTTAAACCCAATGAAGACACTCTTGAGCCTTACAACAGGAAACTCACAAACTTTAACAGTATAGTCTTTATAGTATAGAAAACATTCCAAAATACACATAACTTTATAGTCTCAGTACAAAAATTTCATTATATAGATTCACATACCTGAACAGTATCGGATCGGAAAAGTATCGGTATCGGTCGATACCCAGTTCTAAAGTATCGGTATCGGATCGGAAGTGAGAAATGTGGATCGGTGCATCCCTACTCTACGCCCTTGCATAGATTATAGGGGTTTAAATGAAATTACTGTCAAGAATAAATATCCCTTACCACTGATAGATTCTATCCACGAACAATTACACTCAGCCAAAGTATTCTCAAAATTGGATCTCCGCAACGCCTACCACCTCGTTCGAATTAAGGAAGGTGATGAATGGAAGACGGCTTTCAAGATTCCCCTGGGCCACTTTGAATACCTAGTTATGCCTTTTGGTCTCTCCAATGCCCCCGCAGTATTCCAGACATTGGTCAATGACATTTTAAGAGATTTCTTGAATATTTTTGTGTTTGTGTACCTAGATGACATACTGATCTACTCCCAAGATGAAGAGCAACACATTCACCATGTCAGGACCGTTCTTCAACGATTATATGAGAATCAGCTTTATGTAAAAGCTGAGAAATGTGACTTTCATGTCCAATCAGTCTCCTTTTTGGGTTTTATTTTTGAAGGAGGACAGTATCGCATGGATCCCGACAAGATTAAGGCAGTGGTGGAATGGCCAACACCGGAGACACGCAAGCAGCTGCAGAGATTTCTGGGTTTTGCTAATTTTTACCGTAGGTTCATCAAGAACTACAGCAGGATCGCTGCCCCTCTTACCCAGCTGACTTCCACTCTGCGGACTTTTACGTGGACTCAGGAGGCAGAAGAGGCTTTTGGTGAGCTTAAAAGACTTTTTTCATCTGCTCCTATTCTTTGCCACCCTGACCCTAAGAGACAATTTATTCTGGAGGTTGATGCCTCAGACACTGGTGTGGGAGCTGTCTTATCTCAAAGATCACCTATGGACAACAAAGTCCATCCCTGTGCGTTCTTTTCTCGACGCCTTTCTTCTGCAGAACAGAACTACGATGTTGGCAACCGTGAGCTTCTCGCAGTCAAGTTGGCCTTAGAGGAATGGCGACACTGGCTAGAGGGCACTGACGTACCATTTCTCATTTGGACCGACCACAAGAACCTCACCTATCTCCGAGAGGCCAGGAGATTGAACCCCAGACAGGCTAGGTGGTCACTGTTCTTTACGAGGTTTAATTTTGTGTTGACTTTCAGACCTGGCTCCAAGAACGTGAAACCTGATGCCCTGTCCCGACAATTTGCACCGCCAGAGGAGGCGGGCCTTGAACCGAACATCCTGCCCTCATCTTGTGTGGTCGGTTCCTTGACCTGGTCCATCGAAAAAGACATTCTCGAGGCTCAGAAGACTGAACCTGACCCGGGGACAGGTCCCGCCGGCACTATGTTTGTACCTTCCAGTGTCAAGGCTAAGGTACTCAACTGGCTCCACACTCACAAGTTTTCTTGCCATCCAGGAGTGGCACGCATGTTGGCCCTTACGAAGAGGCACTTCTGGTGGCCTTCCATGAATGTCGACATAAAAGACTACATCTCTGCTTGCCCTACGTGTGCCAGAAGTAAAACTGGTAACCAGCCCCCAGCTGGGAAGCTACAGCCGCTTCCTACCCCTAGCCGCCCTTGGTCTCATACATCCCTTGACTTTGTCACTGGTTTGCCCCCTTCTGATGGACATACTGTTATTCTCACTGTCATTGACAGATTCTCCAAGGCAGCTCATTTCGTTCCACTTCCCCAGCTTCCTTCAGCCTTGGAGACGGCCCAGCTGTTGGTTCAACAGGTTTTCAGGGTTCACGGCATCCCATCGGACATAGTTTCTGACAGGGGACCCCAATTCATTTCCCAGGTATGGAAAAGCTTTTGTAATTCCTTGGGGGCCTCTGTCAGCTTGACTTCTGGATACCACCCTCAGTCTAATGGTCAGGCTGAACGGGCCAACCAGGAATTGGAGGCTGCTCTCAGGTGTGTGGTGGAGGACAATCCGTCCTCTTGGAGTCAGCATCTCATATGGGTGGAGTATGCCCACAACACCCACACTTCTTCTGCCACTGGTTTGTCTCCATTTGAAGCCTCTCTGGGTTATGCTCTGCCTTTGTTCCCTAGCCAGGAAACTGATATTGCAGTTCCTTCCGTGCAACATCATTTCAGGAGATGTCGTCGGGTCTGGCGCCAAACTAAGCTTGCTCTGCTACGCACGGCTGCTAAGAATAAGGAGATCGCGGACCGCCATCGCTCTTCTGCTCCCTCTTACAAGGTCGGCCAGAAGGTATGGTTGTCGACCCAGCACATTCAGCTCAAGGACACCCCAAGGAAGTTGGCTCCCCGCTTCATCGGCCCTTTTCCTGTCACGCGTCTTATCAGCCCCACGGCTGTCAGACTCAAGTTACCCGCTTCTATGCGTGTTCATCCCACCTTTCACGTGTCTCAACTCAAGCCTGTCACTGAAAGCCCGTTGTGCCCTCCTGCCGACCTCCCTCCGTCCCCCCGTCTCATCGACAACCATCCTGCCTTCACGGTCTGCCGTATCCTGGACGTACGGCGCCGGGGACGGGGGTTTCAGTATTTGGTCGACTGGGAGGGTTACGGCCCTGAGGAACGCTCGTGGATTCCGAGGTCCTTCATCTTGGACCCCAGCCTGATCTCGACGTTTTTCCGGGCTCACCCGGAGAAGCGCTTCAGGTCGCCAGGGGGCGATTCTTGAGGGGGGGGGTACTGTAGGAGTCCTGCTCTACACCCTGCCTCCCTCTCTCCTCCACACTCCTAATTGGCAGCAGCTGCTTCTAATCAACCAACACCCTGGAGGAGTATAAGAAGACCCAGGAACCACTCTACAGGCGCTGGGACATTGCCTACTAACGGTAGTAGTGTTCTAGCCAGTTTTTATTGATATTAAATGATTCTAAGATTGTGTTTTTCTCTGCGCTTCTTCAGAGTTCTTGGATCGCTTCTTCAGAGTTCTTGGATTCATCGTGTTCCTGACCTGCCTGAGTTTCCACATGAGCTTCAACTCCTCCTGCCTCTCAATAAGCTGCTGCCTGCCTTCCACCACTTGCCCCTTCAAATGTTTGATCCTACCTTGGATTACTGGAGAATTGGATCACCACATCAGCACTCTGTTTAAGACTTCTCATCGTAAGGATTATTTCAGCACAACAACTATTCATTCAACAACAGTCCATTAAACATCCCCTCCTCTCCTCAGGTGTTCCTGCCCCCCTCATGGATGTCATTCCTTATTCACTGACTGTAAATAAACACTGTAAATTATTCTCTGAGTTCTGGTTTCTGTTCGATTCTGGTCTTTCATTCTGGGTACACCCGCAACCGTAACAATGCCAGCTCACTCCCTGGCAGACCATGTGGGGCTTATTCCCCGGCAGCCATGCCAGCTCACTACCCAGCCGTCCATGCTAGCTTACTCTTCAGCGGCCCATGCTAGCTCACCCTTCAGCAGCCCATGCTAGCTTACCCTTCGGCAGCCCATGCTAGCTCTCCCTTCATCAGTCATGCTAGTTCACCCTTCATCAGCCATGCTACTTCACCCTTCAGCAGCCCTTGCTAGCTAACTCTTCATCAGCCCATGCTAGTTCACCTTTCAGCAGCCCATGCTAGCTCACCCTTTGACAGCCCATGCGAGGCTCACCCTTTGACAGCCCATGCTAGTTCACCTTTCAGCAGCCCATGCTAGCTCACCCTTTGACAGCCCATGCAAGGCTCACCCTTCATCAGCCCATGCTATCTCACTCCCCAACAGCCCTTGCAGGCTCACTTTTGGGCAGGCTCACTCCCCCTCTCTCTCTTTCAGCAACTCTCACGCGCTTTCCTTTCACATTTCAGCCGGACCCTCGCCAGCTTGGCCTCGGCCCCTTTTTTGGGGGGTAGATATCCTCAATCTATCTCCCTATGCCGGACATTCAAGCTCATAGCGGTCCGGCATGCATGCCCTCCGCTGGGGCCTGAGTGCCAAAAAACCCTTTCCAATAAATCATTTTAATTGTATTCTTCTCTCTCTGTGTGAGTCTCTCCAGGTTGAAAAGGAAGCTAGCTGAAAATTCAACATGTCGACTCACAGCTGCGGCGCATCCCTCATCAACCGTCCTTCCGGATTTAAGGCCCTCTCTCCTACGCTCCTCCTCGTTTGACAGCCAGCCGCATCCCACCACTTCCCATCTCCTCCCAGTGTCTCAAGGTCCTCTGGTCTCCCCTTTCTTCGTCCCGACTCTGCCACCAGGTTTGGGTCTCGGTGGGGTGGTAGATATCCTCAATTTATCTCCCTATGCCGGACATTCAAGCTCACAGCGGTCCGGTATGCATGCCCTCCGCCGGAGCCCAAGCGCCAAAGAACCCTTGCCAATAAATAATTTTAATTGTAATCTTCTCTCTCTGTGTGAGTCTCTCCAGGTTTAAATGTTTTTGTGTTTTAAAAACTGTTTATTATCTGTTGTCTTTGCATGCATTCTGAAAATGTACTTTTGAAGTTTTAGTATAGATTAGACACTGATCACTGCAAACAACTGCAGCTAGTAGAGTTCAAATGTTCAAAAGTTAGTTTCTAATTCATCAACTAGTTGAAGTCATAATTATTCAAGCAGCTAAAAGTCTTGAAATCATTGGAAGTCATTAATTATTGACTGACTTCAGGTGAGTTTAGATCATTAGTTAGACGCTATATATTTTCCTTATAATAATAATATTCTATTTTTTTATGAAAATCAAACTGATCAAAGTGATAAAAGGAGTGAAATCCATCCAGATCCAGTGAAAATCTATTAAAAGAAGAGATCAAAGGCATGGTCTGATAAACAATCAGACACAGCAGCAGGAAGGAAGGAAGGGTTCAGATAGAAAACAGCTGAGTTGGTCCAAAAGCTGCTGGACTTCAGCACCAACTCTTGTTCCACTTGAACTGCTCACAGTCCAACTTCTCCCAGACGTCTGCGGGAACCATGTGGGCTTGTGAGCCAGATGTTGACGAGTTCAAAGGAACATCTTCCTGGATATTTTCTTCCCTGACCTCTGACCTCTTCTTTGTGTTGTGAGGGGTGTTAGTGAAATGTTTAGTTTCTTATTGACACATATTCTTTACTACAACAGGCAGATCCAGAACTTGTTCCTGTCACGTCACCTTTGACTTTTATTTCCAGTCCAACCATTAGAGTCTTATAAACTGGTTGAACAAACAATCATTGATCAGATATTTGTTACTGTGAAAATAAATCAAGTGTATTTTGACTGAAGACAACAAAGTTCACCATGAAGGTTGTGTGTGTGTCAACATAATAATAATGTGTGTAGGTTAGTGTGAACTTATGAGAAGCTCAGCACCAACTAAAACATGGTGTCTGACTTCACAGTCTTCTGTCTATAGAGTGGAGTTTGTAGAAAACCAGGGAGCTCCTTCACTCTAGAGTCAGACGGTTCTGAGTCCGATCCAGTTGTGTCAGATGGGAGTGTGAGAAATTAAATCATCAAGTTATAAAATTTTATTTTCTTATTTACTTCTTAAATGCTGACATAAGTGGAGCTCAGGAACAGTTTGATTCCTCCTCATGCATGTCATGATGTGGAATGATGAGAATCAAACTCTTGAACTCTTGAGACTTGCAACAAAGGACTGGGACCAGAGCAGCTGAATTGTTGATGATGATCCATTTGAAATTAAAGATGTTGTGATCTGTAAAGTGAGTGAAGTGAAGTTTCTGGGTGTTATCATTGATGACAAACTGACATGGAAACATCATGTAAATTCCATTAAAAAAAATAGCTAGATCAATTGCAGTACTGTATAAAGTCAGGGATTTTTTAATTGATAAAGCTCTGCATATGTTGTATAACACAATCATTGCTCCACATTTAATCTATTGTATTGAGGTTTGGGGAAAAGCGTGCAAAACTATTACAAAGCCTGTTTTTATTTTACAAAAGAGAGCTGTAAGAGTAATCACCAGAAAACATTTCAGTCACCCATCAAACACTTTGTTTCTTCAGCTAAACTTATTGAAATTCCAGGAATTGGTAGAATATAGTATTTTATCAGTTATGTATAGGGCTCATAATAACACATTACCTTTAAATATCCAAAGAAATTTTATAAAAAGACAAAGTTATTACAATCTCAAAGGGACAGAGATATTCATCAAACCACAATTCAGAACCAGCTTAAAGGGACGGTCTACCTCAATTCAGGGAGTTCGATTGTGGAATGCTCTGGAGAGTGATGTTAAAAATGAAAAATCAATGTATACATTTAAGAAAAAGGTCAAAAAGGACTTGCTCAAAAACTATATATGATGTAACTTAGTGTGTTTGTGTATTACACTTATGTTGTACTTATGATGTAGCTTAGTGCGTTTGTGTATTACAGTTAGAAAAATTAAGTAGAGTTATTCATTTTGTGACGCAGTTTGTGTATTACAGTTAGAAAAAATTAAGTAGAATTATTCATTTTTGTGATGTAGTTTGTGTATTACAGTTAGGAAAATTAAGTAGAATTATTCATTTTGTGAACATCTTGATGTTGTGCCATCTTGTAGTTTGTGTATTACAGTTAGAAAAATTAAGTAGAATTATTCATTTTATGATCTAGTTTGTGTATTACAGTTAGGAAAATTAAGTAGAAAAAAATTAAGTGTGATGTAGTTTGTGTATTAGTTAGAAAAATTAAGTAGAATTATTCATTTTGTGATGTAGTTTGTGTATTACAGTTAGAAAAATTAAGTAGAATTATGGGTGATGTAGTTTGTGTATTACAGTTAGAAAAATTAAGTAGAATTATTCATTTTGTGATCTAGTTTATGTATTACAGTTAGGAAAATTAAGTAGAATTATTCATTTTGTGATGTAGTTTGTGTATTACAGTTAGAAAAATAAGTAGAATTATTCATTCTGTGATGTTGCTTGAAGGTTATCATTGGTTGAACAAACTGTGAAATAAGGGGCAGATATAATAAGATTTCATCTTCTTTCTGCTCCCTTCATTTTATCCTACTTGTATTCTTGTATCTGATGAAACTGTCTTGTATTGTTCTTTTAAAATGAATGAATAAAAATCAAATCAAATGTTCAGGTTGTGCAGCTGCTCTTGGAGACTGAGAACATGTGAGAACCTTTAGTTTCTGTTCTACATGCATCACTTTGATGCTTCCATCAACTTAGAGACAAATAAAGAGGATTCAAACCTAAAGATTCACATCAACAAGGGACAAACACCTCTGCTGTGTTGAACTGTTTAGCACCACCACCAAAGTCTGGTACTCATATTAGCCTGCCTGTGTCTGTTAGTAAAATACCTCATGTAACAGTAAATCTATTGTAATGAAACTCTCAGAAAGTAATTGATTGTACATGTATAATGGATTAACTGTAGGAGTTAACCTGATAATTGAGCTTAGAAAACACAAACATGGCTACAACTGAGTCAGTTTTACAGATGTTGAGCAAAAACCTGATGTTGTAGTAGCTGAGAGTCATCCCTGACACACACTCTGAGAGCTAGCAGCTCACAGAAACTCTTTAGTTAAAAAGACTGGCATCAAACAGATGATGTGTCTTTAATATTAAGAAACGTATTTGTAGATATAAAACTAGTGGTGGTTGTTTGATCAGAAATGCTGCAGAGCTCTGAGCTGCTGAATCAGCAGAAATGACTTCAAAGTTTAGACGTTACAAACATGAACAAGTTATTCTGGTGTTTGTTGAACACATTTGATTGTACAGAATAAATGTGAGATGACAGAGAAAAGTCCCAGTTGATCAAAGAACAGTGTGAAAGTGTCAAAGCAGTTTTTCTGGGACTGCAGCCTGACCTTTGACCTGAACTGTGCAACACTTTGCTTCTAACCAGCAGCACATGACAACATCATGAAAACACAGCTGTGGTCCTCACAAGTCTTTCCCTGACACATGAGCACAAACAGCACAGAGGTGGACTGAGGAACAAAACATCTGGAACTCTGACATGCTGCTTATTGACATCTGGACTGGAACTGAGGGGCTTGAAGCTTCACTTAGAGAACAGCTGCATGGCTGTAGTTGGTCCAAAATAAAAACAACAAAGTTGTTTGTGTTTGACACATCTGGAAAAATCAAAGTTTACTGATTCACATCTGTAACCACAGGGAAGTTCAGTTCTTTCATTTAGAGCCAAATCACAACAAAAGTCATCTCAGAACAGTCTGAATCAATCCAACTACAATTCAATCCATGCAATGGGATTATAATCTGATTAATGTTGTCAGATTGAGTGAAAAGCAGTTATAAAATACCAGTTAGCAACAAACTGGTCAAATGGTTTCTTTCAGGTCTTTACTTTGAGCCAGTATCCCATCCTGAGCAGCACAAAGGCCACAGTGTGAAGAAACAAGCCCCTTTTAACAGGAAGAAACCTCCAGCAGAGGCTGACACCTGAAAGCTCCGCCTCCCATTCTACCTTTAGAAACTCTAGGAACCACAAGTAAACCTGCAGTCTGACAGCAAAGATAACAAAATATGGAACAATAAGATATTTCATATTAGATGAAGTCCATCGTTCTACAGAGAAAAATATTATTCACAAGTGGAAAAAATTTAAGGTGGTTGACAATCTTCCTAGGAAAATTCACCCTGAAGGTCAGACTGTGCAATGCTCAGAGAAATGGTCACAAAGGAAACTCAAAGGTCATGACAGGACAGAGTTTTCTCTCTAAAAACAACATGGCAACACAACAGATGAGGAAAGTTTCATGTGAAGGAACAGGTACAGTTCACCGACCCGCTGTCATCAAGTTGTTTGGAACATGTTGCCAGTGATCAAGTTGTTTGGAACATGTTGCCAGTGATCAAGTTGTTTGGAACATGTTGCCAGTGATCAAGTTGTTTGGAACATGTTGCCAGTGATCAAGTTGTTTGGAACATGTTGCCAGTGATCAAGTTGTTTGGAACATGTTGCCAGTGATCAAGTTGTTTGGAACATGTTGCCAGTGATCAAGTTGTTTGGAACATGTTGCCAGTGATCCCAGCAGCCACTTCTGATAGTCTCATTTGGGGCGTCATATTTTTGGTCCTGTAGACGCATTTGGCTGGATTTAGCTCATTGATACGATCACTGCTAACACTTGACCTGACATGACAGCAGAGCTGCAGTGAAACCTGCCGAGTCCAGCTGTGCAGGTGTTTGTGGGGGAGCTGCAGGATCACTTAGCCCAGGGGCCTACCAGCTGGTTAAGGAAGCACTAAAGCAGGAGTTCCCAACCATAGATATAATAAACACTAGATAAGACAGCCCCGCTGTTGGCCAATGGAGACCGACATCGTCAGACGGCGGCCATCTTGGGACAGACAGAACGCCCACTCTTAACATGAATGTGAATGGTGCATTCACTATTAAAATAACCATAACTTGCTTAATTTCCATCCGATTTTAAAACGGTTTGGTTTGTTATAAATGTGAGAGATGTTGTTATAATATGGTATACTTAAGATGGACGTTCACATGAAAATAACGTTATGTAGACACTGTATTGCACTAGCAGTATACACAATAAGATTATATTTACATCTATTTCTAAATACATGTTTATTTCCAGCGAAATTAACTGACATATGTTACAATGCTAATAAATATTTAATACTATTTCATCATAAATAGTATTATTATTGGTGATATGAAATTAATTTATGCCAATTTTTTTCCCTACACATTTAAATATTATGTAATATTAAATACATTATTACACCAACCTTGGTCAATATGTGTAGTTTATTCTTTTTAGATACATGAAAAGATTTAATAATTGAGAAATATAAATAAACAAACAAATAAACAAAAATAAACATCTGATAGTGTGACATCTGATAGTGTGACAAGACTCTCACTCCCTCGGTGCAACAGTAACTATTTAAACATTAAAACACTGAAACATATAATAATAGACATAAGCATAAAATAGTAAAACTTTAACACTGTCCTGAGTTTTTGCATAGTGGTATAAGAGTATGAAAATTTACACCAACTCTAAAAACTAAAGCACTAAACATTTAATGAACATAATACTGTTCTGAGTTTTTGCATACTAGTACAAAAAGTAAAAAAGTATAAAAAGTATAACTATAAAATAAACTAAAGGTTCTAGCATTGACATTTGCAAAGTGGCAAAGCAGCATATCAGTTAATGTACACAGTATATGCATGAGGTAGTAGTTCATGTTGTTATAGAATGGCATATGCAGTAAGGCACATTGGGCATCCTTAAATATCTGGCGATGATGAAGCTCTTCTAATGCATGCTCTACCAACACTTTCTGTGTCTCTGGTGTTAGGGACTTGGTCAGATAATATGCAATCGGAGCTTTCCAATAACCTTGAAGCCCAACCACCATGAACACCAGAGCCTCAGAGGCAATGTCAGCTTCATTTATCCGATCTCCCATGTCCACAAATCCAGACATTGTTTGTGTCTGAGGATCATATTGAACATGCTTTTTGATGGCCATGGCATCCAGCATCAAAGAGACACATCCGTATTTGGCCTCATCTGCTTTGCGACGTTGCTCCAGCATGTCCAACATCATTTTATTTAGACCAGGTTTGGCATCAACAGAGCTCAGCCACCTTAGTAAAATAAAAAAGTAAAAATTTAACCATACAATCATTTAAACACTAAGCATCCCTACTGAAAACACTTGGCATCCCAAAAATAGATGCCATTGCACTAAAAAGTTAAAAATGTAAGCCTTTTTCAGCAAGTTCTACAATTCATGGTAACACAATATGTAGCGCTTAAGTTTCTCCAAGTGATTTAGTTTACAGTCAAACATAATGAAGAATACCTTTGCAATGATCTCGGATGTGGGAGGCAAATATGCAGAGTGTCTCTCAGATAGTGATATGCCTTTGGCCCATGCAAATGGAGCGTAAGGGCAAACTCTCTCTGGGCCTTGGTGTACTTGCTGCCCTGCCTCGACAACAGTTGAACTGGAAGATCTGAAAAACAGTTAAGAGTGATTTAGTGGGTGTCATTTCACCAAAGAACATAAAATACCCTATATACTATGTATTCAATGTAATATTTTTAATTTACCCGAGTAGCATTCAAGCTTGTCTTTTAGCTCTTCATTGATGAGATTTTTCTCCTTCAGTTCCTCTAGAAGAGACAGCATGCTTTTCTTGGCCCTCCTTTCTCTTGCCAAGGCATTCGATTTCTCCCTCTGCAATTTCCTCACTCTAGCTGAGGCTTCATTAAGTTTGGCATATATAGCCTTGGGGCAAGGAGGCAGTGAATACGGGTGGTCAGTGGCCTGCCGCTTGCAGCACTTTCGCCTCTTTGCAGTGGCTTCCAGTTGCTTTGCAAAAATATACAAATATATAAATAATATTAATGTGGAATTTAACAGTTTAAAAAAAAATAATTATTCACTTATCAATTGTGTGAATCAATTAATACTCACAACATCAGACTGAGCTTTATCCTGAGACAGGTCCATTGCCAGGTTGTCTTCTATTCTTCTAGAGGTGTTTGAGCCTCTTGTTTTTACAAGCTAAAATAAACAAAAGTAGAGTGTCTAAAATGTGCTATGTAAAGAACAACACATTGTTTATTGCTAAATTTGCAGAAAGAAATACTAAACTGTGACATTTAACCACATATTTATATATACAGTAGTTTATAGACATATCAATCTTATACATCTTGAAATCTTGTAGGTCGATGATACATACCTTTTGAAGATGCGATGGAAAATTGAAAAGTGTTGGAACAACACTATCTTTTAATCTAACAGTCTGCCCTGTCCGATCGAAGTCCTCAGAACTGAAGTGATCACTGCAGAGCAGTGTCCTGTCCAGGGCAACAAAACCCTCTCTTCTCAGGGCAACTTCCCACTGCCGCCTCCTCTCTCTGGTTTTGGGAAACCTTAAAAACATGAAGAAGATGGTCATTATTTTCCACACTTCCTTTCTTTACCTTTGAATTATAGTAATGACAATTATACACATATATCATACTTTTGGTGTGCTTGCATTTACTTTTGGTACAATAAAACAGCTATTAAAAATTGTGTCCAAAAGAAACACTAAATCATACATCATAATTTATATAAAGATACTTTTACAAGCCGTATACCATACCATACCATTTTATTTATAGAGCACTTAAAACAACAACAAGGTCAACCAAAGTGCTGTAAATATATATTATGTCATTATTATGTAAATATATATTATGTATAATATTATGTCAATAATATTATCTCACATTTTGGTGTGTAGCATGACCAATAATGTGCACTGATCCAAAATATAACTATGATTATTCTAATTAAAGTAATAATACTGTCACAGAGTCTTACTTGTGAAATGTGATCCCAAGGTTTCTTGTTTTGATGTTACGCCTATTGGAGCATCCATAGGCTGCACAAAAGTCAGGCATCTTGTCAAAGAGTATTTCTGTAAAACACAAAGCAGTAATTAGTGTTGAACATACCAAACCGCTTGGAAATCATGTGCAGCTTTAGTTCAGTTAAAAACAAAGAGCTCCTAGTGATCTAAGAATGCTGGGGAAATATTTGGAATACTGTACTAGCTAGCCCTTAATCAAAGGCTCTTGTTAATAGTATGCTAATAAATACAATCATGATCAAGATAGTCATTTACAGTAGTTTGTAATAAAATAGTTATTGGTGTAATAAAAACAGATTCTAGATTCTCGATGAGTGTGACACCCAAAACATGAATAAAACGTTTTAAAAAAGACAAAAGTGCTGTCTGACTACCAAAGAAATCATAGCCACGTTAATAACGTTTTTAAAAAGATAAACCGTTTGTAAATCCGTCAAGATTACAGCGAGTTAAGAGTATTTTTGTTTGTGTAAACCCCTCACCTCCATTCAGTTTCAACAGCTGCAGCTAATGTTGCTGTCTGTCGCAAGATGGCTGCCACGTGACGACGCCGGAGACTCCGCCTCAGCTTATCTAGTGTTTATTATATCTATGTTCCCAACCACCGGGCAGGTCACCAGTTCTGGGCCTTGGATCCTTTGATAACTTGCCACCTATAAAGTATATAAAGTTTTATTTTGATTTATTTTTCAAGTTCTTAGTCTGCATGGTATTTTATTTTGAAAATCAATCACGTTCATCTGTCCAGTTTTCACGGTTTGTCTCAGTCGCTGTTATTTACTTGCAGTGTTAAGCTGTCTACATAACTTTATCAAGAATGAGTAAAAAACAAATGTTGCTGAAGAACTTTAAATAAGGGAAAAGGCCTAAAGATGAGAGAGTAGAAATGAGTGTTTAATTGTTTATTGTTTTATGTAAATCCTCTGCTGCTCAACAATCCAGCAGCTTGACCTGCAGGAAGACCGGCCTCAGCAGCAACACGTCAGACACGTTGCAGTTTCTGCCCACTCAGCAATCAGGACCTGCAGGAACTTGATGTCACAGTGAACCCACTTGAAACTGACGGCAACAAGAGAGAAACTGCATGAAAGAACAGGAATTAGTGTTTGATCAAACTGCAAACAGTGAAGTGTCAAAACGTCACATTAAAACTTCAGTATGTTTAGCAAACAGTTTCCAAAGTGCACATATTTAGACAGTGACAGCAAACATCTGTCCAACAGTTTGATCAACTGTTTGACACAAGACAAATGTTCATTGTTGGAATTCATTCATTTGGGAACTCTGGTGAAAAGTAGTTAAAAAAAGAGAGACTGCAGTGAAATGTGTTGATGTGACCTGCAGCTCCCGACAACAAGAGAAGCAGCTTGTGGATCTGCTGCAGGTCTGTCCTGCAAGACAGAGGTCCCCAACCCTGGTCCTCATGGTCCACTGTCCTGCAGGTTTTAGCTGATTTCCTGCTTCAACACACCTGATTCAAATCATTGAATGACCCACTCAGAATGTCATCGAGTTCAGCAGAAGCTGTAAACGACTCGATCATGTCAGTCAGATGTGTTGAAGCAGGGAAACATCTAAAACATGTGGGACAGTGGACCATGAGGACCAGGGATGGAGACCTCTGCTGTAGGACATTACTGCTCTGTCCTGTAGGACATTACTGCTCTGTCCTGTAGGACATTACTGCTCTGTCCTGTAGGACATTACTGCTCTGTCCTGTAGGACATTACTGCTCTGTCCTGTAGGACATTACTGCTCTGTCCTGTAGGACATTAGTGGTGCTGCTGATGGATGCTTCTTGGTCTCCTCTTCATTACAGACAACTTTTAAACATCACCTGGTGCTTTTGTTGGTTTAGATTTATTTTGTTAAATGTAACAATAAACCTCATTTACTCTCAAAAGAAACTCTGATTTGGCTGATTCAGATGATTCAGATGATTTTTCAGTGGTTTATTAAACATTTCTTGCAGTCTCCTCCACAGGATTCTTTGTGTAGATCTGAACCAGGATCAGTTCTATGTGTGGAACTGATGTCAAGAAGAAGAACCTGCTGGTGTTGGTAGAGATGAAGTTCGTCTTCATTAATGTTTAGTTTGTTGGATAGAAATCATCCAGATGTAAAGCAACGACATCTGGCCACTTATGGGACAGGTCTGGTTGGCAGGACACAGACTGATGAAGTCCTCTGGATGGAAGACGAAATGGTTCTCTCTTAAACAAACTGGTCCAGATGACATGATTTAACCTTTTTTTGTTATAGTTTTAATATTGTTATATTAGCAAAATTCTGCTTTTAAAACATCAATAAAACACAAGTTTACGAAAAATATTAATATGAAGCTGACTTTCATTGTAAAACATTTAAAAGTAAATTCAGCATTTTTCAAAGACTTTGATGTGATTAGAGCAGTGACCACCAGAGGACAGTAAAGGAATATCTGCTACAATGAAGAAAGTTAAAACAGGAAGTCAAATTTACAGTTCTGGTTTGTCTTACAAAATTTAAAT
>JBBPBX010077109.1:0-16946 GCA_038048925.1 Garcialebias charrua
GGACGCGGTCGAAATGCCTTCTCCAAGTCCACAAAGCACATGTAAACTGGTTGGGCAAACTCCCACGCACCCTCCAGGACCCTGTTGAGGGTGTAGAGCTGGTCTAGTGTTCCACGACCAGGACGAAAACCACACTGCTCCTCCTGAATCCGAGGTTCGACTATCCGACGGACCCTCCTCTCCAGAACCCCTGAATAGACCTTACCAGGGAGGCTTAAGAGTGTGATCCCCCTATAGTTGGAACACACCCTACGGTCCCCCTTTTTGAATAGGGGAACCACCACCCCAGTCTGCCAATCCAAGGGAACTGCCCCCGATGTCCACGCGATATTGCAGAGTCGCGTAAGCCAACACAACCCCACAACATCCAGAGCCCTAAGGAACTCAGGACGAATCTCATCCACCCCAGGAGCCTTGCCACCGCGGAGCTTTTTAACCACCTCGGCGACCTCAGCACCAGAGATTGGAGAGCCCGACCCAAAGTCCCCAGGCTCCACTTCCTCAGTGGAAGACGTGCCAGTAGGATTGAGGAGGTCTTCGAAGTACTCCGCCCACCGACTCACAACATCCCGAGTTGAGGTCAACAGCACGCCATCCCCACCATAAATGGTGTTGGTCGCGTACCGCTTTCCCCCCCTGAGACGCCGGATGGTGGACCAGAATCGCCTCGAAGCCGTACGGAAGTCATTCTCCATGGCCTCTCCGAACTCCTCCCACGCCCGAGTTTTTGCCTCAGCAACCACCCGAGCCGCATGCCGCTTGGACTGCCGGTACCTATCTGCTGCTTCCGGGGTCCCACAGGCCAAAAAGGCCCAATAGGACTCCTTCTTCAGCCTGACAGCATCCCTCACCGCCGGTGTCCACCACCGGGTTCGAGGGTTGCCACCACGACAGGCACCAACAACCTTGCGGCCACAACTCTGATAAGCTACCTCGACAATAGAGGCGCGGAACATGGCCCACTCGGACTCAATGTCCCCCGCCTCCCTCGGAACGTGTTCAAAGCTCTCCCGGAGGTGGGAGTTAAAGCTCCGTCTTACGGGAGACTCTGCCAGACGTTCCCAGCAGACCCTCACAATACGTTTGGGTCTGCCAGGTCTGACCGGCATCCTCCCCCACCATCGGAGCCAACTCACCACCTGTAAGAATTATGAGGAGGTCAATATTAATACTGACCTCTTTATCCTTAATTAATCTACTTATTCAGATTGAATAGTAAATTCACGGATTCTGTTCTTTTTCAGTTTACCCAATATTTCTGTGATCTTTATGATGGATAAATAAACAGAGCCATTAAGTGACAATGGACACGTTAACTTAGTTTGATATGTCAAAGAGACACTATCATTTATTTAAAATAAATCAACTAAATTAACACCATTACACTTGATTGACATGATTTCACTTTCTTTCAATTCAAATACGTCAGCACACTTAAATTTAACACAACAGACATAAATATTAGATGTTACACATATTTAGTCTGAGGGGCATTTCAGCTTAAAATATAGTTTCCAGCTTAGGTTGAGAGGGAAAAGAAATAGGAGGAATAAGAGGTTGGAGAGATTAAGTTATTTATCTCGAGTGTAACCAGAGATGACACTTTCCATCCGACTTCGGCTAAATCCCAGGTACGTTTGTAAACAGCTTTACCTTTTGACGATGCGTCTGATAAAGATATTACCAGCCTCCCAGGTGCACAGAGTCCTTCCGGCCCTCGTACGTCTGAACTGGTCGTTTACTTCCAACGTCTCCTCGGATCCGCGTCAGCCGTCAGAAACATGTGGCAGCTTCTGGCTGACTTCAAGACGAGATGTTTCTCAAAGAAAGTTCATTAAGAACTTTGGAGCTTTTGCTCGGGGAACTGGATGGAGGCGTCCATCAGTTCTAGCTGACAAGTTAGTCTTTGGCTCTTGACCAAGCTTGACCAGCTGCAAGGCAGAGAGCTTTCAGGTCTCCGTCCATTCAAACTCTCTGTCCATTCAAAGACTGCGTAGACTCATAACAGCCTGTTATCAGTCCTTAGCTGAAGACGCCGGTCGTTAGCTCTTGACCACACGTGTCCAGCTCTTGGGAAAGTTCACATCTCTTTGAAATTCCCAACACAACTCTCGAAGCGTTCTCGCACAGTAAGAACTTAAAAAGCAGGAACAAAGAGAGGAGTGGACTTGCCTTATCAGGCCCAAGGTCAGCCAGAGCAGAGAGAGCTTTGTTTAGGGAACAGACAGAGAAAGCTGGAGCCTTGTTCATGATTAAACTGTCTTCTTATTTCTAAACAAAACAGTCGGGTCTCTGTGACCCGATATTTCCCTTTAACACAGCAGTGAAACACAGTTTAACTCTCAAAGAATAACACAGCTTAAAAGCACACATCATGAAAATGACAAAAGTTATTCTTTTGATCACATTAGAATAAAATCAAAGATAGAAATAGTCTCTTTTGGTGACTATATTTATCAGATTATAGCTAAATGAATGATTTTGTAGTAAATGTCTTGCTTTACTGAGAGGTCAGTAAAGGTCATCACTGGACAGTTCAAAAGTACACAGGTGTCTTAAAAGTGGACAAGGTCATGTCCACTACATCTCCCCCCTTTTGGAAGCCATCGCCAGTCCTTGGGGATGGGGTCCAACACGAAAGGAAACCTTGAACTGTCTTTGATCTTGAAGTAATCCAGCAAGTGGAAAAGAAAAATCAAAAATTATAATCCCATAAAGTTTTTGGAAATTTCAAACTGTTCGGAGGTAATCCCATTGCGAAAAGCTTTTAATCCCTCGGAAAACTGAGTCTGTTAACTCTTGGAAAACAAAGTCTGTGATCCCTTGGAAAGCAAAGTCTTATAATCCACAACGATAATTCCACAGCAGTAGTTCCACAACGATTAGTTTTGTTGAATGATCAGCAACAATTGTTTTCATAATCAGCATGCAGAGGGGATCCCTCGATTGACGCAGAGGAGGCGACCCTTGGATGAAGGTTGAAGACCAAGCGTTGGAGCTGCAGGTCCCCACATCGATGGTTGGTGGCTGGTTGGTTTCCAGTCAGTGCCACTCTGGTTCTATGTGTCATGCAATTATGTGGTTTTTTAAGGTGGGCTTATGATTGGGATTTTACATTAAGCCTTACCTATATGCACCTGGTATGTAAGCTATCATGGTTTAGATCAGCTACAATTACCAATTAAGGGGTGGATCAATTCTGTAAAATTAGATATAGGGATCTGTACCTATAAAATTTTGGAGGGCTCCTGTAACGAAGGCCTCTAATTCCAAACTATTCCTCCATTCATTACTTAGTTTAGGTTAAACTAAAATAAAAATGAAATATAGTTTGATCTAAATGTCTGTTGTCTTTTAGACGAACGACGTAGGATTTGGTATTCCTAATAAATTTTGAAGTCTATGGCGAGACTCATCAAAATAAATAGACAATCTAGAATAGAAACGATCGAATCGGTTCAATTTAGAAATTATGAGACCAGTGTAGTTTATTGTACCTTAAGTAGCTTTAAACTACATTGACTCTTCGACGATTGGGTTTTAACAAAACGAACTGCATGTTGGCATAGTTAAATCCATATCATTCATTAACCCATGTTAATACAAAACCTTTTTGGCTGGGAGTGTTCAGAACCAAAACAATATCTCAACTAATGACAACAGTAATGACTAAACAACAAGGAAACAACGTTTCACTGCTTCGACACACTCTTGTCGTCAGATTCCAAAGTGCAACACACAAGAAAAACAGGTCTCAACTTTATGACCGAGGTCAAATTAAATCTCGTGGATTTAAACGGTTGTTAAGGTTAGTTTTTTGTTGTGGGTTTTAGGCTTAGCGTTTCTAAGTTCAAATTGGACAATGCGACTTATAGGGTGGGAAATACGGTAGTTTAAACCTGATTAGTTTATTTACTAACTTGTGTTTGGACGACCTTATTATCCCATGAAGTCGGTGAGTTTGTGAGATCTTTGTCTTTTGTGGAGTCATTGAACGCCTTGTAAGGTTTGATCTGATTTCGATGTACCCATTTAGCAATTGGCTCTTTGCGGCCTTTGCTGATTTTGATTTCGTAGACGACTGAGGACACTTTGTCTGTTATCAGATGAGGTCCAGTCCACCTGGGCATTAGTTTGCGGGCGAGAGTTCCGGTCTCGGACCCTCCTTTCCCGGTTGCTGGGGCGAACGTATAGTACCAGACTCTGTCTCCCACTTGGAGTTCATTGTGAGAGGCCTTTTGGTCGTAGTACGCCTTACGTCCTTCAGCGGATCTTTCCAGGTTTTTCTGGGCGAAAGCAAAAGTGTTTCTGAGGTGTACATTCAAATCTTTGTCTTTGGCATGGCCTAACATCACCCCCCTTTGGTCATGGGGGACCACGAACACAGGTGAGGACGTCCGTCCATGGGCACAAGTTAGGATGCCACCGTTTAGTTTAAGCTGTTCGCGCAGCTGAGAGAAGACGGTACACAGGAATCGTTTAGGTTTTGGCCAACGTATCTTCTTACGTTTACCTCTTTCCGCGTAATTCAGGTGTGTCACAACCGTCGGCGCAGTCGCAGGTGTGTCTGATTGTACAGACTGCGATGGGTCACTGTCGTTGTGTGTGTCTTCCCACCTCTCGACTGAAGAGAGGCTCTTTGAGTCGGTAAAAACTATGTCATTTCTGACTAGTTCTAGACTCAAATGCTCCTGAACCAAGGTTTCATTGAAAGCTTGGCTGATAGCCGATTTACCTGTCCCAGGGGACAGTACAGCAGCCTCGGTGTGGGGTCCTTGGATCTCCACACCTTTCTCTACCTGTGGTAGGTAATGTGAGTTTGCCCCCTTCTTGTCTGAAGAGGGGTCCTCGTAGTCTGCAACAATGATGTCCAAGTGACTGTCAGCGTTTGGTTGACTGTCATCTTCTGGACTCAGATGCCCTTGAACCAAGGTTTCATTGAAAGCTTGGTTGATTGCCGAATTACCCGTCTCAGAGGACAGTACAGCGTCATCGGTGTGGGATCCTTGGATCTCAACACCTTTCACTACCTGTGGTAGGCAGTGGTCAGGGAGTGCTGAATGTGTCAGCTCACAGAGGAGTTTCTCTTGTTGGGCCAGAGTTTGGTCCAGCTTTTGGGTCTCTTCTGTCTCACCTGTAGTTGAAGGTTCACTTAACGGGCTCTCGTCCTCGGGTGAGGTGTCCCGTGTGTCCTTTGCGGTACCTGCGGTTAGGCAGTCTGTATCGCAACTAGGAAGCACTTTTATTGGCAGGGGTTGTCTCACTGTGCTCCACATTTTCCGTCGACCATAATCTATAATCGCGTTGAAGCGGTTTATAAAATCTTGGCCAACCAAAAATGGGAATGAGTCAAGTGTAGACACGTACACCGGGTGGTGTAGTGTCATTTCGCCAATCTTCATGTGAACCATAGCCATAGCTGTTAGGGTTGTTCCCGTCTCTGCGAGACCCTGTAGCTTAATAGCACATTTCTCAAAGGGTATTTGCCTGTCAACACCGTTAGCGGCGGTCCTCAGCTCCTCGAACAGCTTGGCCGACATAATAGTTATATCAGAACTACCATCCAGGAGGGCTTCACGCTCAAGGACACCTTCCAGTGTGATGGGCAGGTAAGCTTTCTTAGCCACCCCCCTTTGCATAAAGTTACACAGAAACCTCACAGGTCTTTGCCCACGTTTCTGTTCACGTGTGACTCTGTCTGTGTAATCTTGCTTACTGTCAGCATCTTGTTGGCTGTCAGCATCATGACCTTCAGGATGTTGTTGTGTGTCAGCAATTGGTTTGCTGTCAACATCCATGGCAATGTAGGTAGTAGTGTGCGCTGAGTTAACCATGTGCTCTGAGTTATCAAAGACAAGGTCACTCAATGTACCAGTTCGGTCATCCTCTGTATCATTCAAGTTTTCAAACAACCAACTTATGTCCACTATCTCCTCAGAGCATAGAGGTATGTTGCCTTTTTTCTGGAACTTCTGTGACCTTTTGCTACTCCCGGACTGTCCAGTCTGCAGTGCAGAGGCAGGAGCTTTGCTCGGTGTAGACCGCGGAGGGTCACTTAAAGAGCGGGCGTCCACCGTTTGTGGTTTTTTGCTTATCTCGGGCAGCTTCGTCCGAGGTGCAGGGACAGGGCGTGTGCTCCTTTGAAATCGTTTCATGTACTCTGGGTCTTGTCTGAGCCACTCCGGCTCATTGTTCCAGCGGACACCTTCACTACGTGGTTTGTGACCATCTTTCTTATCTTTAGGACGTGCGCCCCACTTTTCAAACCGTTTCATGTACTCTGGGTCTTGTCTGAGCCACTCCGGCTCATTGTTCCAGCGGGCATCTTCAGTAAGTGGTCTGTTAGTTTGAAAAACATGTTTCTTCTCGCCTTTTTTAGGAGAGGGAGTTGATGAACTTGTCCCTTCCAGCTCCAGCGAGTGGGATTTGACCTTTTCTTGGTAATGTAGTTCACGCTCTGGTTTTGTTTTTAACCAGATCGGGTCAGGGAGTTGACGAACATCAAAACCATTTATAGCACGCCGTTTTATTTTTAATTGCTCAATCTCACTTTTTAACTCAAGTTGTTCTTGTTGAAAACTTTCTTTTCTGCGAATGTTATCTTGCCTGAACAATTCAAGTATTTCTGTGTGCAGCTGTAAAGCTTCATCACAGTCGTTATCTCCCATCTTTTTGTTTTGATTTTGTTTGATCTCACGTTTTAACTTAAGTTTTTCTTGTTGAAAAGTTTCTCTTCTGCGAATGTTACTAAGCCTTAACGATTCAAGCTTTGCTGTGAGCAGCTGTAAAGCTTGATCATAATTGTTATCTCCCATCTTTTAGTTTTGATTTTGTGTGAAAAAAATCAAAAGATTGTTCTCATGTTAGTGTTTGCAAATAAATATTCACTTTTAATGTAGCACTGAGTCAAATAAACTAATCAGCTGAGGTTTACGCGTTTCACTGTGTAATAAGTATTCATAGGTACCTTATTTCAGGTTTTTACCCCCAATGAACTTTGTAAAAGTTAAATGCACTCTTGCAGTGTTAACTTTAAAATAGAACTTACGTTCAAACAACAGTTACTAACTAACCCAAGCAGCCTGATTTCCGTTTTTCTTACTCAAACGCTTATAAAAGAGAGCTGACTTAAATGCAATGATCACTAAAATGTGACAGGATGCTGCTTGAGCATGCCTTTAAAAAGATGTCTTGCAGTCTCAGTGAAACTGATTTCGTACTGCATTTGACAGTTATCAGGAGTGAAAAAGGACGTTCTGTTCGTTATTTTAAACTTTTCATTTAAAATAAACTGGAGTCATTAATTTTACACAGAAAAACGTTAAAATGCCATTTTTAACTGAAAGTGTGCAGTTGTGCACACCAATTCTGTTTAAAATTCAGAGATGTGAGGAGCTCAATGTGGAAATTCTCTGTTCTCCATCATTTTTTTTTTTATTTAATTTGAAAATCAAATAAAGATGCTTTTTGAGTGTTATTTTAAATCTCTTCAGTATTTAAAATGAGCACAAATTGTTTGTCTGTACCTCTGTTATACTAAAAATTTTATTTAAAATAAACAGGAATTTTTGTTTGTGTACAGAACAATTTTTTAAAGCTGGTAATTTCACCATAAAATGCTGACTTCTCATGATGTATTTGAGAAAACTCATCTGTCAACGTCTTTTAACCAACAGGGGGCAGCTTAGAGTCATAATTTATCACGTGGAGACTGAATTATTTCATTCAGTATTTAACTGAAAACTACCTTTTAGAGTTAGTTTCTAGTATGTTCGTGATAAACGCTCGAACTGCGGTCTTGTCAGAGACAAATATATGTTGTTAGACAGTTTAGATGGCTTGAAATGAGTGTTTAAACTTTTAGTGAAACCACTTTTCACCGTGTGTGTGTGAATGTGACTGCTTGTTGTCACTCAATGTGCATCAGGAAATGACGACAAGAATGGGCGGGCCAACGCAGCGTGCGTAGCGCGTCACCAGCTTCGTACGTGAGCGAGGCGGAGCTCGCTACAAAATACGTGACGTCAACAAATCAAACACAGCGTATGTAGTTCATTCCCAAGCGTTCATGGTAAATGAAGTTTTCTTACCTTCGCCCAATGAAGTACCGGAAATGACGACAAAGTGGGCTGGTCGCAACGGCGTGCGTTCCCACTACAGCGAATCAGCGTTCGCCACGAGTGATTGACAGCACACAACAGCGAATCAGCGTTCGCTACATGAGTGATTGACAGCTCACAGCTCTCGTTTCATCCAATCACAGCTCATAAACAAACGTGTACTTGGACACGTAGCTCTAACGTTAGCTCGCACAACAGACCACAACTTTATAGACTCTTAAAACAACTCAAACGCTTCAATTTAACTCCCCAAAACTCTGAAACATGCGGCGAACACACCTAGACAGGCCAACTTAGTTACGCTCAGTAACACAGCACTGCAGCTGTTGAACAAACACGGACTCACTCGGAGCGCGTAAAGGTCGGTTCCGGTCCACTTCGTCGTGGAGCAGAAACTTGGGTCTGAACAGAACCACTATCCGACTACGTTCTACAGTAATATGCTTCTATGACCTGCTCTAACATGAAAAATGCCACAACAGCAATCTTGTAGATGTTAAATTAGCTTTCAGGCTTCTGACTCGGCGGTCAAACAAAGCGTTGTACAGGAGTCTGCGTGAACTGGACCGAAACGACCAGAACCACCACAGACCACGGCTGACAAAACTTCACCTGAATGCTTCCAACAGCGTCTAACAGAGTTGAAACAATAACAATCTCACAGCTTCAAATGATAAAAACACGCAGAATCTGCCTGCTTTGAACACTTCCAGCCAAAATCATTATCCTCAGAGTTTAAAACTTGGATCCACTTATGCAAACATGACGTTACAGTTCATGAGAAACCACAGAAATCAATAAACTTTCAGAACCGGTACGAGCCACCAGATGTAAGAATTATGAGGAGGTCAATATTAATACTGACCTCTTTATCCTTAATTAATCTACTTATTCAGATTGAATAGTAAATTCACGGATTCTGTTCTTTTTCAGTTTACCCAATATCTCTGTGATCTTTATGATGGATAAATAAACAGAGCCATTAAGTGACAAAGACGTTAACTTAGTTTGATATGTCAAAGAGACACTATCATTTATTTAAAATAAATCAACTAAATTAACACCATTACACTTGATTGACATGATTTCACTTTCTTTCAATTCAAATACGTCAGCACACTTAAATTTAACACAACAGACATAAATATTAGATGTTACACATATTTAGTCTGAGGGGCATTTCAGCTTAAAATATAGTTTCCAGCTTAGGTTGAGAGGGAAAAGAAATAGGAGGAATAAGAGGTTGGAGAGATTAAGTTATTTATCTCGAGTGTAACCAGAGATGACACTTTCCATCCGACTTCGGCTAAATCCCAGGTACGTTTGTAAACAGCTTTACCTTTTGACGATGCGTCTGATAAAGATATTACCAGCCTCCCAGGTGCACAGAGTCCTTCCGGCCCTCGTACGTCTGAACTGGTCGTTTACTTCCAACGTCTCCTCGGATCCGCGTCAGCCGTCAGAAACATGTGGCAGCTTCTGGCTGACTTCAAGACGAGATGTTTCTCAAAGAAAGTTCATTAAGAACTTTGGAGCTTTTGCTCGGGGAACTGGATGGAGGCGTCCATCAGTTCTAGCTGACAAGTTAGTCTTTGGCTCTTGACCAAGCTTGACCAGCTGCAAGGCAGAGAGCTTTCAGGTCTCCGTCCATTCAAACTCTCTGTCCATTCAAAGACTGCGTAGACTCATAACAGCCTGTTATCAGTCCTTAGCTGAAGACGCCGGTCGTTAGCTCTTGACCACACGTGTCCAGCTCTTGGGAAAGTTCACATCTCTTGCAAGTTCCCAGCAACTCTCGCAGCGTTCTCGCACAGTAAGAACTTAAAAAGCAGGAACAAAGAGAGGAGTGGACTTGCCTTATCAGGCCCAAGGTCAGCCAGAGCAGAGAGAGCTTTGTTTAGGGAACAGACAGAGAAAGCTGGAGCCTTGTTCATGATTAAACTGTCTTCTTATTTCTAAACAAAACAGTCGGGTCTCTGTGACCCGATATTTCCCTTTAACACAGCAGTGAAACACAGTTTAACTCTCAAAGAATAACACAGCTTAAAAAGCACACATCATGAAAATGACAAAAGTTATTCTTTTGATCACATTAGAATAAAATCAAAGATAGAAATAGTCTCTTTTGGTGACTATATTTATCAGATTATAGCTAAATGAATGATTTTGTAGTAAATGTCTTGCTTCACTGAGAGGTCAGTAAAGGTCATCACTGGACAGTTCAAAAGTACACAGGTGTCTTAAAAGTGGACAAGGTCATGTCCACTACAGTTGACAGCTCCGCCCCTCTCTTCACCCGAGTGTCCAGGACATGCGGCCGCAGATCAGATGAGACGACAACAAAGTCGATCATCGAACTGCGACCTAAGGTGTCCTGGTGCCAAGAGCACACATGGACACCCTTATGCCTGAACATGGTGTTTGTTATGGACAATCCATGACGAGCACAGAAGTCCAACAACAGAACACCGCTCGGGTTCAGATCAGGGGGGCCGTTCCTCCCAACCACACCCCTCCAGGTCTCACTGTCATTGCCCACGTGAGCGTTGAAGTCCCCCAGCAGAACAAGGGAGTCCCCAGGAGGCGCACCCTCCAATACCCCCTCCAAGGACTCCAAAAAGGGTGGGTAATCTGCGCTGCCGTTTGGCGCATAGGCACAAACAACAGTCAGAGCCCGTCCCCCCACACGTAGGCGAAGGGAGGCTACCCTCTCGTTCACCGGGGTGAACCCCAACGTACAGGCACCGAGATGGGGGGCAACAAGTATGCCCACTCCTGCTCGGCGCCTCTCACCAGGGGCAACTCCAGAGTGGAAGAGTGTCCAACCCCTCTCAAGGAAACTGGTTCCAGAGCCAGAGCCATGCGTTGAGGTGAGTCCGACTATTTCTAGCCGGAACCTCTCAACCTCACACACTAGCTCAGGCTCCTTCCCCACCAGAGAGGTGACATTCCATGTCCCAATGGCCAGCTTCTGTAGCCGAGGATCAGACCGCCAGGGTCCCCGCCCTCGGCCACCACCCATTCCACATTGCACCCGACCCCTTTGGCCCCTCTCACAGGTGGTGAGCCCATGGGAAGGGGGACCCACGTCTCCTCTTCGGAGAAGAGGAGACGTGGGTTTTGAAGAAATATGTTATTGGGGTATTGAAGAAATATGTGGGTATTGAAGAAATATGTTAAAAATATATTGTTAGAAAAGTCACAGACTGCACTACAAAGTTACATAGTGCAGCTTTAAATCTCTTTCGGGGACTGAAGATATATTCATTTGACTCTCGGGAAAGTTTGGCGTGCCACGTTCTTTACAGATTAAACCAGCATTGGTTCTGAAGTTGCTCAGATACTTTTGTTGTAAAAAATAACTTTAACTGGATGCTGCAAAGTTAAAGCAGTTTATCCAAAGTAACAACAGAAACAGACAAATATTCATCATTTCACAGATTTGATTTTGATGTTCGTAACTTTATACACAATTAATTTTTTCCCAATCAGTCCAAGTTAGGACTCTGTCTGTCATTTAGATTCAGTTTTGACCAAATAAATAACCAGAAAATTCCCTGTGTGTAACTAAAAACTTTTAATTTTCAAATTAGAACTACAGAAAACTTTTAATCAGGTGTTTTGCAGGATTATGCTGAAAGGTTATAAAATTACCTGCTGTAGATAGTTCTAAATCACCACATCAAAAAGAAAATTAAATATTTTTTCTGACCAAACTGTCGAGCTAACATAAAATTCAATAAAAATTGTAAAATTTTTAAAAAAGCTGTCGAGCTAACAACTAGCACGAGTGTGACCAAAACCAGAGTGGATCTTAAAACCACTTTAGTCAAACATGTAAACCCTTTTTTTAAATACAGTATAAACTTTTATACCCCTATCAGACCTTTAGTCCCGGGATTCATAGGCGTAATTTACACGGGGGATGGGGGGGATTTAACCCCCTCAATAATTGGATCCAGTCAATATAACCCCCCCCAAAAAAATGGCATCATTCATTTCAAGCTCCCGGATTAACTGGAGGTGCGCGCGGAGGAGGAGCGAGCGCGACTGCTCTCTCTCTGCCTTCAAAGCTGCCGTTCGCCCCCCTTCCTCCTCCCCCCTCCAGAAGCAGCAGGGGACACATTTTTTTGCCTCTGTCACTAGCCTCGCGAGAACTGCCCCCTGCAGTAGCCTCAGTGGCAGTTCTCGCGATGTTACTGCTGGCAATGGGAACACAAACCCAGAAAAACACAGAGATGAATGAATGTAACGAGAGAGAAAAAGTTAAGACTTCGTGTAAATATCTTGAAAAATGGGACAGCGAATTTACTTTCCTAAAGAAGAGTAGGGTGGGACACAATTACGCGTTTTGTAAGATTTGTAACTGCGACTTTAGTGTCTCTCATGGGGGAAGGAACGATGTCCGTCAGCATGAAAAATCCGTCAAGCACAAAGGTAGGCCTATCAGATTGTGATCACATAACTGGTTTGAAAGAGGCTGATAGGTAGTTATTTTAGATTTCTTGTAAACCTGTCTTAAAATGTAAGGGGTCCTGGACTTTGGTTGGGCTAGTGCAGGGGTCTGCAACCTGCGGCTCTGGAGCCACATGCGGCTCTTTGGTCCCTCAGCAGTGGCTCTTCCAAGCTTTGATCAAAACTAACTTTAAACTGAATTTTATTTGTTCTTATAACAACAAAAAGGGCTAGTTTTAGCAGTTTTTCCTGTCATTTCCTTTGCAAATGTGTGAATACTAGAACTAATAGAATGAGTAAAACATAAGTTAACTTTATTTATTTGAAGTAGGATATTTAATTTTTCCACGATTAAAATAATTTACCTAGACCTGCATAGTTCATTATTTTATTTTTTAATTGGGAAAGATCACATTATTTTTCCTTCTTTATGATAATCTGGTCTTTTTTAGTCTTAAAATGTAAAAATATCAACAAATCATTAGATATTTTCAGCTTTACAATGGCCAGAAAACTACAGGTCAGAAAATTGTCCTTTAACAAACTTAAAGTGGTCTGTGGGCCACCAGTTGAGAATCCCAGTTGTAGCAGGTATTGTGGCTCCGGAAACGTTTAATTTAGTGAACAAAGGGGCAGAAATGGCTCTTTTGATCATAAAGGTTGCAGATCCCTGGGCTAGTGGGATGGCTCGGCGTACCCGGCAGAAAATTTCCTTTATTTTTAAATCCAAAACTTGACAGGTATGATGCAGGGTTTTACTCTGCTCTTGTCATATTATGGCTGTATTTGAATCATTTGTTGTAATTTTTCCTAGTTAAACCGTAGTGAACCAGGTAAATACACACTCTTTGAAAATTGTGAAATTGAGGTATGTTATATAATAAATCTTAAAAATGTAAAATATGTGTTATGGCTGAAAAAAATGCAGAAAAATAGTGAGTTTTTTTCTTACTTGTTGAACCTATGTGGAACAAAAAAGGAGCAGAATAAATACAGAGAAAACAGGAAAGTTAAGTAAATCACAGTAAATCACAGTAAAAAGCATTACAATATATTTTAACCCTAAAATATCCTGAATCATAAAAAAAGTTATTTATTCAATAAATAAATAGGTAGATAGCATAACCCCCCCAATGTTAGACCTAAAGTTACGCCCTTGCCGGGATTACATGGTTATTTAGACTTCTAAAGTTTCTTGCAAGTGCTAATAGAAGGCAGCTGTTGCATGTCGGCTACAGCCAGAAACACTTCCTGAATAAGAACATTTCTGCCAAAATAAATATTTTACATAAAACCAACAGCGGTGTAAAAGTTTATGCAAACTTGTTTGCACAAAAGGCTATAAAATGTAGCTCACTAGCCGATAGCTGGATTGTTAAAAGAGCTATCTACTACAGGTAAGATGCTAATTTATAAATATTCCACATAACCCAACTTGTGACCCAACGAGAGGTCATATAAACCCAATCTAATTACAGCTTATAAACTGAACAAGTGTTCTGTAAAGCTAGAACTTTACATTATTCATATTTCATTGGGGAGAATAAAAATATCCCCAGGTTCCTTTTCAGTACCATAGAGTCTAATGAAAAATCCAATCTCTGTTTATTCCCTACAACTATAAGCAGTGATGAGTTCATGAGTTTTTATAAATAAAATTAGTTAAATTAGGTGAAATTTTCAAACCAACCTTCCTACTATCGCCTCTGGTTCCGTGTCAGATGAGACAACTTTAAAAATGTCACTAGATCCAGATTTACATTTGGACTGTTTTTGTCCCATCAAAACTTTTTAACTACCGTACTAATGTACAATTGTTTTTATATTGTGTTATATCATTGAACTTGTGAAAAAAAATGAAACACATCGCCGTTTGTTCAGTTTAACAGGTTTTAAAGTTACGTTCCATACAGTGTTCATCCAGAGTCCTACTTGTGGAGGCTCATATAAGCATAATTTATGTAACACAGAGAGAAATATACATACTTTATATAGAAAACAGAACTACTAACAAAAATAATCATCTTTTTTTATAGCAGCAAAAAAGAAGAAACTAAAAGAAAAAAATATGTATATAGATCTTTCAAACAAGGCATATTATATATAATACACTGTGTATATTCTGCTTTCCCATTCTTTAAATATTCTTGATTTATTCTCTATGAAAATCAAAGTGTATAGGCATCTTTTCTCCACACAACGCACTAGAGGCAGATGTATGGCTGTCTTGTCACCACGATCAGCTTGTGGAAAACACAAACACACACATACACGCACAAAAAAAACAACAACTTTGTTGCGTCTCCGCACTCATTCAGTGTCCAGGATGATGGAGTCAATATGGCGGCCACAGAAAAAAAGTGCAAAGACTAAACTCCTGAGTGGCTCGGCCTAAAAGAACAAATACAATAAAATAAAAGTTGTTTTTTTTAAACACAAGAACAAAAACTAAACTTTCAGTATTGCAGCTGATGTTTCCAACATGAAGTGTAAACCAGATAATCTCAACAGAGAACAAGAACCAAAAATAAACACAGAGATTACTTTTTTCCTTCACGCCTGTCTTTTTGCATTTAGAAAAGCACCGTCTCTTTCCCACACAGTCCAGTTCAGTCCGTAACATCTCCCACACCAGCACAAAGACAACATGAGTCTCTTGGAAATCAAATGTCCTTCACAGACACACAAGCTCAAAAAAATAAATATCCACAGTTCGTTCTTTCTTTTGCAACATTCCTCCACTGTTTTTAGTTACTGCAGCTTTTTTTTTTTAAAATAATTTTCTGTGCAAGTTCTGTGCAACGTCAGGCTCGTCGAACATTGAAACAAGAATCATTACGACTGAAATCAACTCACATTCATTACTTCTTGTGTTTGTTTGTTTTTTTTAAAGAACATTTTAGGTCACAAGATGGAATCAAAAATTAAGAAATCAAATCCGCGCTTTCTGAACATTCAGCTTAAAAGGCTTGGGACATTGAGAACGTAAATCTTCATTTGCTTTATTGTGTCTTTTTATTTTTTTTTACTAAAACACTACAAGTTTTTGCAGCCTGGAGGTTCTCGTGAAGCATTTTGCTCAGGTCTACAAACCGCCCTGTGTTGCTTTGCATTGTGTTTAATCATAAATTCTGTCAACTTCTTGTGCAAAAATGAAAAAATAAAATAAAACCATGCTTATTTACTGACCCACACAAGGGTTTAGCTTAATTTTTTCACACATTTAAAAGTAAAAAAAAAAAAAACCAGACATCTGGCCATACATCGGGAAATACATCCCTGACCAGCTGGGGGAAAAACAAGAAAAGAGCTTGAGCAATTTGTAGGGGTCACGTGTTGGTGTTTCACTCATGCATATTGCTGTTGCTTCATGCAAACCTCCTCTTTTATGTTTGTCCTTGAACTCCATGTGAGCCCATTGATTCAAGCCGCACTAAACCGTGCACTCGTGGTTCAAAACGTTCTCATCCAAACCTCTTCGTCCTATTATTGCTCGCTTTGTTTTGCGTCTTGGCACCACGTTGGCCAGAGCAGAATCAACCCAGAAAATAAAATAAAAACTCTGATTTTAAGCCTAGAAGGAACTGGTCTGTTTGGATATCATCCGGGTTCAAGTGAAGTTAAACGCAGCAATTTCACTTCCCCGTCAGCCTTTATGTTACTTCTGCTTCTGCTCGTCCTCAGCAGACAATATTGTTTCCTGCTTTTAAGTCACAAGTCCCAAAACTAACCCCTTCCCTTGAATCAGAAGGAGCTATTTGGGTTCACAGGAACTCTTTAAAATGCAAAATGATATCTAAACAGTCCGGTTTTGAAACAATACAAAAAGATTTGGGGAAAATAAGAATGATAGAAACCAGTGAATGGGGCAGAGAAAATCGTTCTGCTTTAGTTTTTGGCCCAAAACGTCAATAATGAACCAGATCGACTTCTCAGTCAAATCGAGCCCCAACTGTAGCGACGTTTGTCGATATTCAACTCAAACTGACCCACATTCAGAAGCGAAAAGCTTTCAGCCGGGACAAAGCAAAGCGAGGTGATAAAACGGTAATAATTCTGACATCCGATCAGGTTTGTGCTCAGTGCGACTTCTCAGCAATAATAAGCACATGGCATCAGATTGAAAAGATTTCTCCTCTAACATCAAAGTTCATGCTCAATAATCCAGGTAGAAAATCCAACGATGTTCAGTCAGGTCATCTGAATGGTTTTCTTTTTTCTTTCTGTTTTGTTGTCGAGACGTTTCGTCCTTCATCCAAAGGACATCATCAGTCCGAGGAGCCACAACAAACTGAGTCCAACAAGCAGCACATTCCCATAGTGGACCAACCAGTTTGTTGCTGGTGCTTAACATCTTATGACCATCTTATC
>JBBPBX010077110.1:0-10917 GCA_038048925.1 Garcialebias charrua
GAACTTGATGTTGTTATCAACAGAGTTAATGTGTCTGGTGAATGCTTCCACCTCCCTGGCTTGGATTTTGACACAGGTATCATCCAGGTATCTGAACCAATGGCTTGGAGTTGTCCCCTCATAGGAGTTTAGGGCTCTCTGCTCCACTTCCTCCATGTAAAGATTAGCAACAATGGGTGACACCGGAGATCCCATGGCACAGCCGTGCTTCTGTCTGTAAGTTCAATGACAGTTTTTACAGGTTGTTAAAAAAACAGAACAAAATAGTATCAACATGGACAAGAAATGGAAACATCTTTATCAAAACACATGAAGGGGCTCAGCCTAAAATGATAAAAGAACTGAAGGATCTGGAAAAACTTGGAGGAACTCAGGAGATGACTAATCACTAATCAATGAAACAACTTACACACAAAATGGACATAATATACAGTGAAATGAACAAATACATTAGAACAAGACAACATACGAAGACACATAACCTAAAATATATAATGTTGAAGATGTAATTGATGCAAAAAAAATTCCTGTAATAAAAGATAACGAATATTATAATGAAGAACAGTTTAATGACATCAATATAACAAATGGGGTTCTCTCTATTATTCACTTTAATAGCAGAAGTATAAATGCAAATATATCCAAAATAACAGATTACTTAAAACAGTTAAATAGAACTTTTACGATAATAGCACTGTCAGAGACATGGCTCAATGATGAAAATACAAATAATATTCACATCGAAGGGTATGAATTATTTCATATGAACAGAAATAATAAAAGAGGTGGTGGAGTCGCTCTATTTGTTAATAATGAAATCAAATGTAAATTAAACAGTGAAATGTCAATAATTGTTGATAATATTGTGGAAATGATAACAATAGAAATATTGTGGTAGTGGAGTCGCTCTATTTGTTAATAATGAAATCAAATGTAAATTAAACAGTGAATTGTCAATAATTGTTGATAATATTATGGAAATGATAACAATAGAAATAATAAACAAAAACAATAAAAACATAATAATAAGTTGTGTATATAGATCACCAGGATCAAATATAGAAATATTCACTGATAAAATCTTGGAGCTATTGGAGAAGAGTTTTAATAAAAAAGTTTTTTTGTGTGGAGACTTTAACATTGATATGGGAAATAAAACAGATTCAAATAACATCAGTATATTTATAAACTCAATGTACAGTTTAAATATGTATCCGTTGATATCAAAGCCAACAAGAATTACAACTCATAGTGCCACAATAATTGATAATATTTTCACAAATATAACAAATGGGGATGTGATAGGTGGTATTTTAACGACCGACTTAAGTGATCATTTACCAGTTTTCACAATCTATAAAAATGATCAAAGCATCACAAAAGCAGTTACAAAGAAGAAAAAGATCATAAACACATCAAAAAAAGTTTTGGAAAAATTGAAAGAGGATCTAGATAAACAAGACTGGAATGATGTGTATGTTGATGATGTGAACAGATCATATGATGAGTTTATGAATATCTTGGAAGCTCTGTATGAAAAGAATTGTGTGCAAACAAATCATACAAAGAGAAATATCGTTGACCAACCATGGATGACAAAAGGGTTGAGAAATGCTTGTAAAAAAAAGAATTATTTGTATTCATGTTTCTTGAAATTGCGAACTCAGAACGCTGAAGAAAAATATAAAAAGTATAAAAATAAATTAGTAGGGATTATAAGGAAACATAAGAAAGAATATTATAGTAAATTATTAGATAAAAGTAATGGTGATATGAAAGCAACATGGCGAGTAATGAATAGTGTTCTGAAGAATCATAAAGCAAAAACTGGTATTTCAAAATATTTTGTAAAAGACAACGATGAAGTTCACGATGAAAATGAAATTGTAAATGGTTTTAATCAATATTTTGTGAATGTTGGATCAAGCCTTGCAGCTAAAATACCAAAAGTAGATAATAATGTGAGCCATTCAATTACAGGTTGTGCAAACAGTATTCTTCTAAATGGAACTAACAAAGAGGAAATAATGAATGTAGTAAAAAATCTTACAGACAAGAGATCAAAAGACTGGGTGGACATGGATATGATGTTTGTAAAGGACATAATGAGCCATGTTATTGAGCCGTTTACATATATATGTAATTTATCATTTTCAACAGGAATATTTCAGATAATATGAAACCAGCTAAGGTAGTTCCTCTTTTTAAAAATGGTGATAAATGTGTGTTCAACAATTATAGACCTATATCCTTGTTACCACAGTTTTCAAAAATTCTTGAAAAACTATTTGTGAACAGACTAGATCAATTTATAGATAAACAAAATATTCTAAGCAACAGTCAGTATGGGTTCAGAGCAAAAAACTCTACATCAATGGCTCTCATGGAATTAATGGAACAAATAACTACTGCTGTCGATCAAAAACAATATTGTGTCAGTATTTTTGTTGATTTAAAAAAAACATTCAATACTATTGATCACACCATTCTCCTTGAAAAATTGAACAAATATGGTATTAGAGGACCAGCATTACAGTGGGTATCTAGCTATTTAAAAGACAGGAAACAATTTGTACAAATAAATGATGTAAGATCTGACCTCTGTAATATCACATGTGGAGTTCCCCAAGGCTCTGTACTTGGACCAAAGCTATTTATTTTATATGTGAATGACTTGGTAAATGTGTCAGGACTCCTTAAATGTGTACTTTTTGCTGATGATACCACATTTTTCTGTTTAGGTGAAGATATAGAACAAATGTTGGAATTGATAAAGACAGAATTTGTCAAAATACAAACTTGGTTTAAAATAAATAAATTATCATTAAATCTAGAAAAAACTAATTACATGATATTCAGTAATAAAAAGAAAACTGTTGATGTTCCACTCAAAATTGAGGGTGTTGAGATTTGTAGAGTGAGTGAGGTGAAGTTTTTGGGTGTTATCATTGATGACAAACTGACATGGAAACAACACATAAATTCTGTAAGAATAAAAATAGCTAAATCGATTGCAGTACTGTACAAAGTCAGAGACTTATTGAATGATAAAGCTCTGTATTTGTTGTATAACACAATCATTGTTCCACACTTAATCTATTGTATTGATGTTTGGGGGAAAGCGTGTAAAACAATCACAAAGCCTATTTTTGTATTACAGAAAAGAGCTGTAAGAATTATCACTAGAAAACATTACCGTCATCCATCTAGTACATTATTTTATCAACTGAAGTTATTGAAGTTCCATGATTTGGTAGATTATAATATTTTATCAGTTATGTATAGGGCTCAGAATAACGCATTACCTTTAAATATCCAAATGCATTTTGTTAAAAGACAAAGTTGTTATAACCTTAAGGGAACAGAGATGTTTGTAAAACCACAATTCAGAACTAGTTTGAAGGGACGTTCTACCTCAATCCAGGGAATTAGATTATGGAATGGCTTGGAGAATGTAGTTAAAAATGCCAAGTCAATGTTTACATTTAAGAAAATGATCAAAATGAATTTGTTAAAAAATATATATGAAATGACGTAATGTGTATTGTATTAGTTAGAAAATTAGAAAGAGTTAGTCATTTTGTACTGTTGGTGGAAGATTATTATTGTTTAATCTGATTGTTTGAAAAAAGGGGCAGATATAATAAGATTTATTCTTCTTTCTGCTACCTTTCATTTTTTTATATTTTGTACGTTATCATTTATGGGATTGTCTTGTATTGTGTTTCTTTTGTAAAAAAAAAAAAGAACAAATTTAATAAACATAAACATAAACATGTGACATCAAAAAAGACCATTGTTCCATCAGTCTCCATGATGACATCCCTCACCTTATCCACAAAGTCCATGGTGTTCTGTATGTGGTGTTCTGAGCTGCCTACTAAAGGGATGAGTGCAGACGCCAGATATTTGGAAACATTGTAAGTGACCGAGTTAATCATGCTAACAATTGGTCTTAAAGGTACACCTTGTTTGTGGATTTGGGGTAAACCGTACAGACTAGGCGTGGCCTCCCCTGGGTACAGTCTGTGGTACAGAATACTGTCAATAGCCTTGTCCTGCTTCAAAATTTTAAGGCAATCTATCAACTTATTCTTGTAACCACTTCCTGGATCTCTTTTCAGCGGTTCATAAGTCACTAAGGAGTGACATAACTTTTTCATGATAGTCTTTCTGATTCAAAATCACTGTGCACCTTCCTTTGTCTGCTGGGAGAATTATGATGACGAAGACGAAACGTTTCTACTTTTTTGTTTTGTTTTGTTTTTTGAATGTCCAGAGGACCAGACTTAGCTTTTTTTTTAGATACAGTCCATTTACTAACTTCTTTAAGTGAGAAACGTTTTGTCGCCCCTCCGGAGGACTTCCTCAGTCTGCGGTCTGCCAACCAGATCTAGGTAGCCTTCACTGCTGTTTCAAGCCAACCTCCTGTTGATGACGGATTGTTTTGCATGTGTTAAAAGCTTACTTCTGAGATTCCAACAGGAGGATGGCTTGAAACAAGCAATAAAGGCTAGATCTGGTTGGCAGACCGCAGACTGATGAAATCCTCCGAATGGGGGACAAAAAGTTTCTCACAAAGAAACTGGTCCAGATGATATGATTCAACCTTGGCGTAGTGGCCGTGGCGTAGTGGTAATGGCAGTTGTCTCCCGATCGGAAAGTTGGCGGTTCGACTCCCGGGACCCGCACCATGTGTCGTTGTGTCCTTGGGCAAGACACTTAATCCTGAGTTGCTCCCGGTAGGACTGGAAAGCACCTTGCATGGTAGTCTGCCGCCACCGGTTTATGAATGTGTGTAGCATTCAATATATGTGTAGCACTTTGAGATTTTCAGTAATGAAAAGTGCGTTATAAATTGAATTAATTATTATTATTATTATTATTGTTATCTGGATGATTGAGCCTACAACCCTTTTTCCATTTACTACGTTTTCTGCTGTTCACAGTTCAATATTTTGTTGGATATAACATAGTTTTCACACAGCAACTGTTTGTCTGAGGCTTACTTTAATCTGCTTTTGTCTGCCTCATTAGAAAGATTCACTGGCAGCAGCTTTTTTAAACTCTTGGTTTATCAGCCTGAATTGTTACAAAGTGTTGTTGGGTTTTCTGGGCAGTAGCTGCTCTGGGACCCTTCATGTTCTGTTACTGTTGTTGTAAGAATTAGATTTGTCTAGTTGAAGTCCACTTCCAGGAGAATTAGCAGCAAATGTCACCGCTTGTTTTCAAAAAGTTTGCATCATTCCTGTGTACTGTGTCAGCAGCACCTTTTCCCCTTTGGAGGACAGCAGGACGAACCCTGACAGATTGGACCCCTGCACCATATGGCTGTTGGTCCCATCCTGAGCTGAGTTAGCGGCCGCTGTCTCTGACCTCTGCGTGCACCGAGCTTCCAGAGAACATGTGCTGCTGCTGGATGGAAGAAGCTCAGCAGGGGAGGAAGAATTCCTCCTCCTTCTGCTCCCTCTGTTCCTGCCGCCCGCTCCCTTGCAGTCCTGCTCCACGGCTGGAGTCTGCGGTCCATCTCACGCTGCAGATTGCCTGTGACAGCAGCGCTATTTCAAGTTGGCGGATTGAGCTAAATTGGAGTGAGCAATACCACCTATGCCTGCTGAAGGGCCGCTGTGGTTCGAGCTGTTGCTCTGCCGAGAGGAACCGGGAGGAGGAGGAGATGGAGGGGGACTGTGAGCAGGGCAGAAGAAAAGCTGCTACCTGCAACCATCAAAGCCTTCGTTTCACATGCAGTCGGCCCAGCTGGCTCCCCAGTGAGGAGGGGGTTACTCCGAGCAGAGCTCCTCTTTCTGCAGGTGCACATGCGTCTCCCCACTCTTTATCTGCCCACATTTTTCCATCTCTTTCTCTTCATTTACTCATCTCTTTCCCATTTTCCCTCCTGTCTTTCTGCAGGGCTCCGTTCACACTGTGGATTTTTATCATTTGAGTTCTCGTTGGTTAGAGCCCAAAATCCCCCAAATCTAGAAAACTGCTGCAAAATGTACTATCTAAGGAGGGAATGTACATACAGTAGTCCCTCGATTATCGCAGGGGCTATGTTCCAGACTCCACCACGATGTGAGAAACCGCAATTTAGGGATATTATATCTATTTAGTATTTATATCTATACTGTATTAGTGTTCTAAACTCTTAAACCTATGTAATTTTCACAACATACGTATATGTATTGTACAGTACAGCAAACCCTCGACCTACGTCACCTGCGACCTACGGCAACTCAGACTTACGATTTTATCATATTTAATAAAAATATGATAAAAAAAAAAAAAAAATTATTATTATTATTTTTTTTTTTGTGTGTTTAAATGTTATTAATTTCATGTGTATAGCACTTTGTTGCGGCTGTGGTTGTTTTAAATGGCTTTATAAATAAAGTATAATTATTAATATTTCGTTTTTAATTACAATCTGATCGTATTTACGCAACTTCCGGTCGTTTCCGGTCGTTTCCGGTCGTCATGTTACAACCGGTGTGGTCAATGGAGGAGCTCCAGAGGCTACTGAGGACCGTGTGTCCGTTCAGGGTTGCCTCATACGGATAAATTTGCTGGAAACACTCGGCCAACTCTGTGGACGTCTCAGGCCCGGAGGAGCAGCCGCGGATCGCCCCGCGATCGGCGGCCACAACGCCGCCCGACATGCTAACGACAGCAGCTAACAGAGCAGCTAACACAGGCGAAGACACCGAGCCGACATGCCGCGGAGGAGCCATCTGCGGCCGCAAGCTCGCTAACGCGGAGATACAAAGCCGACAGCCTTTTTGAATGAACTGACATGCTAACCAGTGCTGCTACTGGCGCGGCCTAACCGTAGCTAACGCCGAGCAGCTGTTTTGGAGGGAGGAACATCGCGGAGAAACGGCTTTCAGTAAGTTTTTTTTTCTTTCTGGCTCCAAATGTATGAAGTTAAGAAGCTAACAGTCATTCTTTTAAACAGTTTTGATCACGTGTGTGCGTGTGGAGCGTAAGGAAGCTGTGGGAGCTCTCACCCGAGCTGATGCTATAATGCCTCCTACCCACCGCACAACTGCAAACGCGCCTGCCGCCCCCTTTTTGCCGCTGGTCACGGTCCCACTGGCCACTGAACACCGTCTGATGACGTACACTAGGGGGTAGCAGAGGGAGGGGTCTCTGGCTTGTTTTCCGGGTTCAGTTGTTGTTTTAACTGCACCTCCGACGGTCTTCGATGAGATTAAAACTTTTTTTTATGTTTGGGGTGATCTACACTGGAGAGTACAGCAGCCTGTCAGCAGCAACTGTAAAAATGCCACGTTTCTTACCGGAGTTTGGTTCCAATTCCTGGAGGCTGGATCCGGTGAGTTTAAAAAGTCCGAAAAAAGTCCCGTTGTGGTTGTGTAATCAGATAGCGAGGCTCTCCCGACTGTTTGCCGGATGCGTCGAGCCGCCAGAGATCAACATTTGGGACGTCTGCGGCTCGACGGCGACGCGCGCGTGCGTGTGCAGGCTGCCGTCGCGCCGCTTCGATCAGTTGAATCTCGCCGCTTCCTTGTTCCCCGTGACTCCACGCGTCTCCTCCATAGACTTTGAATGTAAACCGGTGTTATCCGGCCGCTTCGGCCGCCCGACGCCGGGGGCGGTGGGTAGGAGGCATACGACGAAGGCAGGCTTTGACCAGCTCAAAGTAAGACATTATATTTTTTTATTATTTGTACAGTACTGTATTCATTTACTGTACAGTTCTGTGCATGTTCATGGCCTAGTATGTCTCCTTTTTCAGTCTCATGCCATTAAATATGTGTGCGGCGCTCCGTTAGCGGTATAGCCGCGACCTATGTCAGAAACGCGGACCTACGACAGGCAGGTGTTTTTGGTCCGCGAGGTACGACAACATCGACCTAAGTCACACACGTAGGTCCCTATCCCTGACGTAACTAGAGGGCTACCTGTACTGTACCAGTGGTGGGCAACGCTAATCCAAAAATTAGTTCCGCTATTTCTAAAGCACTAATTAATTTATTTAGGTCCGCAATTTCAAAAGCACTAATGTCTTATGAAAATTAGGGGAAGCTAATTCTAATCCGCTAATTAAATTCAACAATTGGTAGCAGCAAGTTATGCAATATTTGCACTACACTGCCAACTAGCGGTGCATGAACTGTTATACAGTAAGTTGTTTGAGTTTCAGAGTATTTAGTTTGGTTCTCTTCAACAGGTTTCACAAGGACAAAATGTACCCATTCCAAAGTCTGTTAGCTAAACTGCTGACATATTTGGCTGTTTTTTTTTCTTCTTTTGTTACTTTTAGTACCACTAGATCGCATGTGTCAAACTCAAGGCCCGTGGGCCAAATCCGGCCTACCATAACCGTTTCTGTGGCTCTCTACACCCTAGAACTTCAAGATAACAGTTGTAAGCATGTTGCTCTCAGGTGGTGGGTCCCCATCCCTACACTCCCTGGTCTCTCTGTTAATTGTCTTGCTTATCTCCTCCATTTTGTTGTCCAGGTGTTTGTGATTGTCATGCTGTGTGTTCATGTACCTGTATATAAAGTCAGGGATTTTTTAATTGATAAAGCTCTGTATATGTTGTATAACACAATCATTGTTCCACATTTAATCTATTGTATTGAGGTTTGGGGAAAAGCGTGCAAAACAATTACAAAGCCTGTTTTTATTTTACAAAAGAGAGCTGTAAGAGTAATCACCAGAAAACATTTCAGTCACCCATCAAACACCTTGTTTCTTCAGCTAAATTTATTGAAATTCCAGGAATTGGTAGAATATAGTATTTTATCAGTTATGTATAGGGCTCATAATAACACATTACCTTTAAATATCCAAAGAAATTTAGACAAAGTTATTACAATCTTAAAGGGACAGATATTCATCAAACCACAATTCAGAACCAGCTTAAAGGGACGGTCTACCTCAATTCAGGGAGTTGGATTGTGGAATGTTCTGGAGAGTGATGTTAAAAATGCAAATTCAATTCATTCATTCAACCTTTATTTATACAGGCTAGCCTCGTTAGTATAGCTTAGTGTGTTTGTGTACAGTATTACAGTTAGATAAATTAGTAGATTTATTCATTTTGTGATGTAGTTTGAAGGTTATCATTGGTTGAACAAACTGTGAAATAAATAAGGGGCAGATATAATAAGATTCCATCTTCTTTCTGCTCCTTTCATTTTATCCTACTTGTATTCTTCTATCTGATGAAACTGTTTTGTATTGTTCTTTTAAAATGAATGAATAAACATCAAATCAAATCAACGGCCCAGTCAGAGTCCAGAACCTGAACCTGAAACCTTCAGAGAGCAGAAACCTCAAAGAACTGAAGCAACAATGGAAAGAAGAGTGGGTCAGAACTCCTCCAGAACCAGGAGAGAGACTGATGAAGTCCTGCAGACTGATGAAGTCAGAGAACCACAGAGGATTCTGCTGCTGAAGGAGGTTCTGTTGGGTCAGAGGCACAAGCTGAGGTTAAATTTTAATGATTTTAGAACTTGTTAAAGATCATCCATCCAGCCATCCAGCTAACTGTCTATCCATCCATCCATTCAGCTAAAAGTCTATTCATCCTTGTATCTGATGAAACTGTTTTGTATTGTTCTTTTAAAATGAATGAATGAACATCAAATCAAATCAAAAATAAGTCTGTATCTCTGTGTTTATCATTGTCCTGGCATTGTCTCCTGTTGCCTCTGTCTCCTGAGTTCCTTGTGATTCCCTGAGTATGTAAGTTTGCTGCCCTGCGGACGCCATTTTGAAGAGTCCTAATGGTGAACTACTTTTTTAAATCCAGCAGATTTGACCATTTCGTGAAACTCTCAAGCTCAGAAAAACTTGTGCTATAACGTCAGCTATGAAATATATTTTTTCTCAGCAAAGAAATAATTGTTTTACCGTGTTTTGTTGTAAAATCCTGGCTTCTTTGGCTGTCGCGGACGCCATTTTGAAGAGTGCTAATGTGGCGAAATTCTATTTTTAAATCCAGACGCGTCGCGTAGGCCCTGAGAAACATCCATAAGTTCACCCTCCATGTTAAAAAGTCTTCGTCTGACTCTTCGAAAACAAGCAATAAGGCTCCAGAGTAACACACTGGCTGCTAACTGCTATAGAGAGAGCACACACCAAGAGACTGAGGGGGACGCTTTTTTGTGACGGACCACATCCGGCGCTGCTCGTAAATACGTTATTTCGTTTTTACTGATAGATAATTAGTTATTAGCGGTACTGCATTTTAAATAAAAATAGCATAAATCCGCTTATGAATTATAAAACTTAGTCAATCCGCTGTAAAGCTAACAGATTATTTAGCTACGCTACAAGCGGATTAGCGCAACAGCGCTACCTAGCGGTCGGTGGCCCACCACTGCTGTACAGTAGTCCCTCGCTACTTCGCAAGTCGTTTTTCACGTGCTCGCTCTGTCGTGGTTTTTCAATGTAAGATTGGACATGACACACAATTGGCTGATTGATGGATGAGCTCCACAATCGGCATGGAACGTTAATTTAAAATAAATTATTTTAAATGATTTAGCACCTGCTGCACCTGTGTGCTGCCCAGAGCTGTGGGAGAAGCTTCCTCCTGCAGCTGATCAGCTGATCTCCGCTCTACAGTAGAGAAGTGGGCGTGGCCACAGAAATGGCAGAGTGCAGCCGGAAGCAGACAGCTGAAATCATGACATGCTGTGCTCCTTTAGAGCGCTTAGAGTTTAAAAACATTGTTTAGAACATTACAAGAGTGTGGGAAGAGTGTAAAATGCCATATGGGCAGCCGTGGCACAGTGGTAGTGGCAGCCGACCCCCGATCGGAAGGTTGGAGGTTTGAATCCCGAGTTCCCACACCATGTGTCGTTGTGCCCCTGGGCAAGACACTTAACCCCGTGTTGCTCCCGGTAGGACTGGATGGCGCCTTGCATGGGAGTCTGCCGCT